>JAGVSP010003412.1:0-27803 GCA_022494985.1 Micrasema minimum | reverse complement strand
TAAGAAATAAAAACCCAAATTAAAATCGATTCTCAATTACTAAATTTGCTGAAAGTGTGTTGTGAAAACTTTTTCACATTTAACTGTAGTTTCAAAAATCTAAGTGTAAATTTTGATGTTTTCTTCCTCGTATAAATTAAGTGATGGTTTTAAAGAATGATACCTTCAATCTGTGATTTACGGTCTGTGTTTTAAGATAGAATAACAATAATAGTTTATACCATTTTCTCCAAGACAATTTTCTCTCGCAGAGATATTCCATTCCCAATAAGAAACCTTTCAGACTGTTGTCTAATTTTGCTCAAACATCCCGCTCCCCAGTTAGGTGCACGTAAGTACATCCCCAAGTGAGACACCCCACCCCGCCCTAGTATATATGTCTCGCCCCGAGATTATATGTTATTATCACTGTCCATTTTTGTCCACTTTCGCCTCTCTTGGCGGAATACAGGCGGAGGGCGCGGGGGCGACCGGTCACCTGAGGCCGCGCCGGTAAAATGATACAGCGGTACATTAGCTGTGGTGGACGGACCACAGCGGGCCTGCTACTGACGCGGAGCCGTCTCAGTACCGCTGTATTCATACTATGGCTTGCCCTGTTCAACTCTGCGGTCCACGCTAATGGTGAGTGTCATTTCTTTTTTATAATTAATGTTTTCACCCCTTTTTCAGATCCATTAATTATTTAAATTTTTAAGCTACTGCAAAAAAATTTAATTCAGCATTCATCGAAGGCAATCTAGATAGGAACGTATGGTAATTTTGTACGGAAAAAATGTATTCGGGCCTAAGAAAAAATCGGACAAAAAAATCATTTACCATAGGGAGGGACTCGTTTACGACAGAATATTAATAATTTAAATGAAATAATAAAATGTTTGCTTTTCACACCTTTAGAACCTTCTTCAATACAAAAATGAGGACTATCTTCTTTTGAAGAACTTTAAATATAATAGAATGCTGATTCTCTACTGCTGAGGAAACTTTCTTTATTAGCAAAATGCTGGTTCTCCGCTTTTGAAGAACCTTCTTCATTATTAGTTTGTAGAATGCTTATTTTCTTTCTGATCTTTAACAACCTTTTCAATATTGAATCCTGCTGCTATTTATCAACTTCGCTCATTAGTGAACAGTGCGGTTTTGTGTAAACTTCTTTCTTATTATTTCCAAATAAGTCGCATTATTTCTCGTCTCTGTTATTACTCCCACCCTGCCCCAAACTCCAACCCCTGTTTTTTTATCGTTGGCTCACCTAATAAATTTGAGTTTTTTAAAAAAGAAGAATTAACGAATAGAAATCAACAATCTACATCTACGCAATTACTCGATGAACGCAGTATTTGGATCTGTTTCAAAATAAAATTGTTTTTTATTTCTGCTTAATGATTTTTTGGTTCTATGTATAATGTTTTGATCTATTATGGAAACACGTTTTGTTTAGAAGTAGTGCATGCCAGTGTATTATTTATTTATATAAAAAATGTTTTACGGTACAGTAAAAAACTGTTTTCCTCCCCTGCATTTTTCTTGTTTCTGCTATTGATTGTTCAGCAATCGAAATAATGTAACTACATTAGTTTCTTCTAGTTATTGCTTTCGCTCTTGCGCTAATTGCATTAGTTACTCGTATGTGAATATTTGCAGTTTCTCTATTGAAGAACGAAATGCTTTCTTGAATGTTCTTATCGCAGCAAAGTTGAACGAACCGTGTTAATATAGGGTGGGGTATATTAATCCATCTCACGCAATTGAACTGTATCACGAACTATACCTCTACTGACTTCAATATTCTGTAATTAGACATCTTATTTTATAATTTAAATTTCAGATACCTTTCACACGTTGAAAGTAAATTTCAATAAGTTTCTCTGCTAGAATAATATTTTTTTAGTAAACTTATCATATTTGGGTAGGAGCATCGAATAAACTGATGATTGAAAATGGTTAAAAATCCTTTTAAAATCCCACATGTTATCGTCGTGTCATATTTTATTTATTTATTTACTTAAAACTTCATGTACAATTACAAAAGTACAAGGGCGGGCTTATTGCTTTTAAGCAATATCTTCCAACCAACCCATTTTAAAAGCAATAATAATTTCTAACATGTATCTATTGTAAATTATTTTAATTAATTTTTACTGTGTCCGCCTCGTTGCATAGTGGTAGCGCATTTAGCTACCGTGCATGAGGTCGCGGGTTTCCCGTAGGGGGTCAACATGAAATGTTTGTTCACATATGATTTTCATATTAATATTTCATGAGTGACACTGAAGCGTAAGACTGATCATCCTACCTTCATATAACAAAATGATCAAGATACACTGCATTTGGTATACCAACGCAGTGCCCTATGCACCACTGGGTGCGGATAAGGGAAAGTAGTAGTAGTGTACTGTGTTTATAGAAGAAGGTATATTAACTTAGGTAAAATCTATTTCGCTTACCGCACCGCGCACGTGTAGGATGTCGAGTGTCGAGTGGTTGCCTGCTTTGAGAAGCTTTTTGCACTGCTAACAAACTTTGTACATATTTCTCTGATCTTTGTGCTATTATACCTTACGCTTGAAAATGCGCTTCTGGTTTCGGGACTTGAAATCCCTGCATTTGTAGGTACAATGGCGCTTGCCTTTCTGACTCACGTAGGTCAAGGATTACTATATTACTGTCCAGCTACTGCAATAATAAAGGAAGTTTTATTGAGTATTCTTCGTAAATTACAAGAAAAACTTTCAAAATATATAGTATACACATTTCTCACACAAACTTATTTTAATTTTATTTAGCTTGATGTCGCGAAAAGTGCCCGCTTTTGCAACAAAATTACTCTAGTTTTTTAGTCTGCTGCAAGTTTTGCCGGAATTGAAAAAGTTATTCCATAAGTATTTCAAGTAGCTGTAGCCGTTAGCGGTTAAGATCTTCCAACTTTAAACGTAGTCCCGCTTTCCTGGATGATGAATGGTACAGAAGCACCGACACGCGTCGCGAGCTAAATATTATTATTGAATGAAGTGAGAGCCTTATTACTGGGCCGTAGTACCCGTAGTATCACCCTAGTACCAACGGTCCCGGGGTTGAAAACTCGAGTATCGCGAAGTATGTGTCGCGACATAATATAAATGTATTTTGTGACTAATGTCACCTCTGATAATGGCTTCTATGTGCGAATGTAGACTGAATACATTTAGGAAATTGGTTGCCGAATACGAATATGATTATTGCTAACCACGCAATATCGTTATCTCTCCACCTATCCTTATTATGACAAGGCTAGACGTTCGCAAATAATACTAAATTTGGATTAAAAACGCTGTCGTACGGTATAAATTAAGTTTCAGATTCGTGTTTCTATCTTGTCCGATGTCATTATTTACATCATGCAGCATTAATTGAAGCTGTAATTAAGGGGAAACATTGATGGCTTTTTTTCTGATTATAATCAAGCTAAGCTGTTTTATAGAATTCGTAAAAACTACTTCAAGGTTGGTTTTTTTCAAAGTTCTTTGACCCAATTCCACACATTCATCGCAGTATAAATTTTACCTGACATAACTATTATACGTCGAGTTTGCATAACCTGAAAGCTCTTTTGTAAATAAATTACTCGCTTCAGAACATTTTCCTAGTTTGCCATTGAATTTTGCTTAGTTCGTATCAACTTTCAAAATCCTACTTCTCCCAGTGTTGACTTGTTTAGTTATGTATATTTTGTAAGTGAAAATAGCCTTTCGATTGGTTAACTCGGGGGTTCTGTGGGAATAAATTGGTTATTTAAATTTGCTCGTTTATGCTATCGAGTGTTTACCTTAGTGTAGGTAACAGTTTGTTCCGATTTTTCAAGCGAAATGACAAGGCGATTAATCTCCTTTTGTTCGCTTCGTTCCCGATTTGTCACGAATATCACTGGCACAGCAGACGCGCCGGATAGATTGCTAGCTCCTTGAGATATATTATTTATCCGCAAGTTGCTTCGGATTTCAGATTTTCCGCAAGTCCTCTTCACCGGAGGGTAACGTCTCTTCGTATCTCTACTCTCGACTCCAACCGTCCTTATAATTTTGGTTGCTTGACCCAATTAGATTGGAGCGCCCCTTGTATAAATCACTTTCAGCCGTAATATTGCGTGACAAGCTTGTTTAAAAAAATCTACATGTTACATGATACCCCATCTTAACTGAAGAATTTTTAAGTACTGATTAAGAGTATCGGAATACAATGTTTTGGGAATTGCTCAGTTTAGTTTATTAAAACACGAACGATAACACCCCGGTTGAGGGGGGGCGTGGGTGATTAATATCGTCAAATAGTGAAAATGTTGTTTGCCATATCGTGGCCTACCGAAGTCGATACGTACTATGAAATAAGTATAATCCTGATTTAGTAGGGTGACAAATGGAGTAGGCATTTATTTTATAGAACTTCATACTATAATATTAAAATCAAACTAGATTTTGCGTCTATTTTATTTTATTTTATACACTTCATATCGAAACAATTGTTTCGCCTTGTTAGGGCATTATCATTATTATGACAAATAATGGAAACATTATTTTGACGTTTTTCTCGAATTATTTTTATTTTATTTTTTTGTTGTATGCATAACAAACACACTTCTTTTATTTTCTGTTTTTAGTTTATGTTTCAGTTGTCAGGAACAATTTTTTTTATTTTAAGTATAAATTATGTTTATACGAAACCAATTAAATTTCACCTGATGAGAAAATGTATTTCAGGTAAGTACAGTTTACCTTCCACAAACATGATTTGGATTGGTGTGTTTGTTATTGCCTACGAATCTAAAAAATATTAAATTGGTGAATCCGTTGAAAGTTTAATGTTTTTTTGTATCCACTAGGCTAGGCTTATCTATCACGATCCACTATACGATGGCTTCCCGGTATTCTATTATCCAAGCGTCATTTTCCCTGTTCAGGTTTCCCTATAATTAACAGGGTGTGGAGCTTTCGTCATTGTATTTACCACCGCCTGAATACTGCGCGTGCGCATGTGTGATACCACTCCACTCGTTTGATTATTACGAACTACTTTTATTGCTCAGGTAATTTGTTTTGGGGAGAGTTTTACAGCCACTTTTAATTGTTTTTACATTTTCAACGTTTTGCATGAATTTTCTGTAAAACCTTGATTTGATAATGAATATGTATTGTGAAAATTCATTATTAAAATCCATTTCTATCCACAAAAAACCATGTTAAAATTAATATCACAGTAGACCACTGTAGTGTTCGTATTCCTATATTGTTTTTACTTAATAGTAGCACAAATTTGGCGTTTTTATATTGTGTATCTGGAGATCATCTAAGAATATGACTTACACTTGTTTCGCTAAAGTTCGAACCATTTCCCCAATTGGTAATAACTGCTGTCCCTATTCATATATCAGTTCCAGTATTGTCTTGACGATTTCAAGCTAAAAGAAGTCTAAGATAAGTTCAGAACGTGTTATATCCATACATTTTGAAGTTGAATTATATACGTAGAACATATTCGATTCCCAGCTAATATAGATTTTACGTTTCCAAGTTACGAAGTCTCAGTACCTAGTTTTGTAGTCCCTCTCGAGCGCGTGGCTGTTGCCGATAACCCGCGATCGTTCGCCATTTCAGGTTTACCCCCCGACACTGCCAATTTGTAATATCGACACCTCAAAGGCAATTTGTTCGGAGTATCGAGAACAGGTGTTTGTATAAGCCGCTTCTAATGTTTGTTGCTAATTTTTCTCGAACGCCGACTATCTATCATCTATCTCATTGTGTGAGAATTCTGGGCTCCTATCGCCTTTCAGGGTGGCGTACAATGATTGACCACCTAAAATTAGACCCCTCTTCCCTCTTACACCCTCAAAAACGCAGGTACAATTAAAGTATGTCTCAATAGCAGAGCTGTATATAAGATGAAAATAATAGATAAAACATTGTTGAAGGGGTAATGATAAAAAAATAGTTTGAAAGCATGGAAGCAGAAACTATTCCGTTTTATTTAAAATTAGAATTATTTCGCATTAAGTGGTGATACCGTGTCAATTACCAATTCATAATTATTAAGAAGGGAAGCAAAGGCGAGCTTGGGTCCAGTTTTATCATAAAACTAATAACCACGAGGCATTAATAAAAAATTATGATTATGCGTTATCAGGATGATTGATTGCTGCCTTATAAGTTAAACCAGCTAATCAATTTCTTAGTCTCAAAAATAACTTGCTAATCAAAATAATTTTTCGTGATTATTACTGATAATCTCCACAGGTTAAAAATAAAAACCATTTTCATGTCGTCTTAGGAAGCGTTCGCAAAATAAGAAGTTATTGTAGAGCAACACACGCGTGGGCTCTTGATGTCCGCGATTTCCTAGGCCGGGCGGCCGATAACGATTTCATGCTGGTTTCCCAGTGGTAAGGTAGTAATTTATTTGCTCCTTTGGTGGTAATTTAATAGCGGGTAGGTGGTGCCCCGCTAACCTATCATTTATGAGCCTTTTCACCCCCACCCACGGCCCTATGATGAATAATCAATACGTCGTAAGACTTGTAAATTTTCCCACAATTGGAATAATTTTCAATAAATTTAAATAAGAATGTAAATTACACGCTTTCAGACAAATGAGTTATATCGCCGTTTCAGGTAATTTGTTGTTATTGGTTAATTTGTCTCGCTCGGAAATTATTATTCCTGCTCTTTTGCTGTGCAAACTCTTTCTTTCATTATTATTCTTTTTCTTTCATTTTCTTATTGCTGTAAACGAAATGCCCTCTTCATTGTTTTCCTCCAAATAATATTTCTTTCATTTAATCCGTGAATATTTTACTATTATTTTAGTTGAATTGTATTTATGCACCTAATGACGAGTTGCAGTAGCCAACTCTAATAGTCTTCCTCCAAATTTTCTTTTATCGTATATTGAAATATCAAATAAATAAAAAAAATGAAATAGGAAAAAGTGTGAAAAAAACTTTTCAACTACATTTTCCCCAATCTTTGTTAAAAGGTTAGCTAGATCTCGTTTCCTCACAAAAATACAATGAGGTATTGATAATATATTTTGAAGTCGGTACTTTTTATTTTTACATGTTGAATGACATTCTAATGCACGAACGAAGTAGTTAATAAAGAAAAGCTTCTTCATTTCCCTTTACCTTTGTAAAATTCATCCACGAAGAAAAATGGCTCCGATGATATTTCGAGTAATCGACCGATATTTTTTATGTCAAACTGTCGGAACTTGTTGGCGTAAGGCGCTTCCTTAAATGGTAGATATTTATCATGCGTTGAGACCCCGTTGTATCTGCTTTATACCTTTATTTAGTACAAACTAACTAACTAGTTATCTTTCATTGCGTTTTTATATATCTTTCTACTTCAATTTATAATATAATATTAGTACGCAGTCGCGAGATCACAATCCGTCTCTCTGTATATTTGATTATTCATAAATTGTTCCTATAATTACTTTCCGTTTATTGAAAACAAAAGGGAAACGCTTGTAACATTATATTCTTTCATTGATTCGTTTTGTTAATTAAGTGCGTTATTTTTTTGTTCGTGAATAGTTCGCGTGCTGCACGCGTGGTTCTGTAGACCGCTCGTAATAAAATATTCTTAAACGCGTCCAGCGTGATGTTATGATATTGTTTTTGTTTTAGATATAAACTTGATTAGGGATGCAAAGGGCACGATTACTTTTTAAATAGTGTGCACATACATAAGTTTAATTGTTTTTGTACATTTTAATAATTTGTTAAATCTGATTAATTTTATTTGATGATGAGCGGAATGGGGAATGTTGTAGTACGTCAAGTGGCCACTTAACCCAGCCAATGACAGGTCATAAGCCCTGTAAACGCCTAGATAACCCACATTCGTTTCCAGAGTTTCTCTGTCTCTGTTGCGATATCAATAATATTTTTATTTTCATTAACTCAATGTTTGTAGCACTCACTTTGTAATTATAAAATATAAACTACTTTTTTTTTAACACGCCAACCGGTTTCGCCAACTTCACTCCCCTCTCCACCCCTTATCGCAGTATCTGGTCAACCTTTTTAGTTAGCGACTTATTACTTAATTTTAAGTTGATTACTTATTTTTATACAAAGCCCTGATAAAGGAGTAGTGTCTCCAAAACCGGTTGGCGTATTAAACAATAAAATAGTAGTTAAAAACAAAAGTTGTTTAATTTCATAATTTTATTTTCAGTGGAAATAAATACAAACTTTCAGCTCCCATTATTGTGATAAATATATTACGTTTGGTTTATACTTTCAGTAGCAATCTTTTTTAAGTAATGAACGTTGTTGGGTTAGCGGAAAGTATTAATGCTTTTAGTATTTTACGATCAAAAAGTTTTGTTTGGAAGTTTCTTTTTGTTTTTATCCGCAATTTCGTTTTTCCGTTATTTTCCTTTTATTTATCCTGACTTTCTCTAGTTGGTATGTTACAGTGTCTCGGTTAACATGGTTGTCACTCCTATCATTGTATAAGATATTTGGATCTTCATCAATGTACGCTTTCGTTTATGGTAAATCTCTTAAGGGGCTACTAGGTCCACCCTTTGTTAATTGTAAAATGTAGTAAGCGCCCGGATGAGCGCTCGTTAAAACACGACCAAAATCCGATCGAACGTCGCGCCGTTTTATTTCATTATTATTTGCATCGCGTACATCGTACGATAATCTTTTTTAAATTTAATGTAGTTAAATCTACTGAATTTAATATAATCAAAAATCTACTAATGTTTTACAAATTTTAATCAGATAATGCACTAGATATATACTTATTCTTTAATACATTTAAAAAAAAATCTTATATGTACTGTTTTTGTGTTATGCATCAAATTTTATTAAAAACAGGGGGTTTTTTAAATTAATTGTGATTCAACGAAATATTTAAATAAAAATTTAGTCCGATAATTCACTTGAAAAAGAATTAATAATTACGTCATATTTTTTTTCATTTTTATTTAATGAACCATGAAGTACAAGGGAATTTTGCCCTCACGTACATGAATGTATGGGGGACCCCGTAAGGGCCTTAATGGTTCGATGTTCCGTTTAGTGACAGTATTGTGTATGATGGGTAATGATGACTGGTTTATGACTCCGGTAGGTAATATATACACAAAGAGCTTGCTAGTTCCCTCTGAGGTATCATGTTACCTTCCCGAATAAGAAACCCTTGCTATTACTTTCATTCCCTAAGTTTATCCATCGAGCTTAGTATTTTCCTTTGTATTTTATACGAAAAGCCAGCATTGATTTTGACCTTTCTGTTCCGAGTTTATTAAGCCGCTTTAGTGTAAAAACCCCAGAACGTATTTACTTAATAACTTGTTTACAAAACCATATTTTTTTTTCTAAGTTACATATTTCTGTTCTGATGATAAAATATCCTTAACTTTTTTTTATAATGAATTTCTTACTAAAAGTTTATAAAATAAATTGGTTTTTATGAACTAGAATATAATTTTATATACTTTGGTGATAATATTGATTAGATTTTCCTGTAATAATAATTATAATAATTAAAGCCAATCGATAGAGCGTCGTTTTATGAACTATCATCTAAAGGGTGCTTTACAACTTATGTCTAATAGGATTATATAAAAAGAAGAAGAAAGAGGTAGAATGAACAATAATTCAGATTCTAAAGCTACAATAATATTAAAACATCCAAGATTGCTATTTGTACATGTAAATATCCGAAAATTAATAAACCTACCTCAACCAGTAAGTATATAAAACTTTTTTTTCTGTCCTTTTAGAGTTAATTACCATCCCAGATCTAGAAGTCTAAATTATTTTAGTAAAATTGATATAACTTGTTGAATAATTTACTACCTAAACACATTAATTTGTAAAACATTAATTTTCTACAAAATGTTTTGTACTTTATTTCTATTCTATAAATGAAAGATGTTTTGCAATCTGTATAATATATCCAATACAACCCCTTATTAGTTTTATCAGGCTGTTCATTTAGAGTTATTTCTTCCGTTCACTAATTAAATCCGACTAACATTCATTAGAAACGTTCATTACCCTCGTTCAGGTGACGTTATCTTTATGTAAAGCCCTTGCTCCTTACACGTTTCCACGTTAGATACTGCATTCTAAATTGAAAACTATTCCCCGAGGAAATCTCGCCTGTAATAAATGTTATACATTAGCGCCGTTATATCGATTTTTACTCCGATTAAACTTAAAATATCATATTATGTTGGTGATGTTAATTCTTGGTTTATAATTTCAATATTTTATCACATTAAATATAATTTATATCAAATATAAAGGAATACATTGTGGTTTAGAATTTCACATACCTACTATTTATGAAAAAAAAACATAGGTAAGGTAAGTATTATTTGTTAGTAATATTAATTTTTATTTGGGTGACCTATTAAATTCTCAATTTTATTTATTTTTGCTGGTTTATTTAATAACTTATCTTGAATTCTGTATTTTTTCATTTACTGACTAAAATGAATGAATGGAAATTCGTAAGTAAGTTGCCACTCAGATACAACATTTTCAGTCAAACCTAAATCTACGTTTATTACGATTTAATGCTAAAAGTCTACTGATATAACACTAAAACTATTATTTATCCTTTGCGCTAATTATGTAATATGTATTATATTGAACATTGAACCCTAAAATGTAAACCGTGTTTTATAATATTATTTTGTACTAGATAATAAGTTATTTTGCTTTCTAACATGAAATAGTTGTAGGAAATATTAATATTATGTCGAATCGTTAACCGCCATGCTTGGTAAGGAAATAAAATCACCGTTCATTATTTCACCTAATATTAATTAAGCAGGAGCTAGCATATTTACTAACAAGGAATTTGTTTGAAATACGTTCTTGTTAAAGTTAATTAAACACAGATGTAATGTTTGGTTACTTAACTTTGTAGATAACTCTCCCCAAACCTACAAGTTGGTACTACCTACACTATTATTATCGTCGCATCGTACATTGTATCAGGTTTATTAGTTTTTAACCATAATTATTACGTAAATAGTAAATGTCTCATTCTTTATCTTAATATTATTAGAATTATTATTTTCTGTTCAGAAGATAGTAACGAGTGTGACACACACGAATTTACGAATGTACTCGGTGGAGCTGATGGATGGATGAATGATGGAGGAGGCGAGAGAGCTGGCTGGCGATAAGGTATCCTTGAGGGATCTAGTGATGTCCACGTGCTCGAACGAAAAATGAAGAAGATAAAGACACAAAGTACAAAGATATTTCTAAAAAGTACATTATTTTTTAAACTGCAGTCTCACAACGGTAATTAGCTGAATAAATCATTAAATTATTCGTATTTTTAACTCCAAAAAGTGGTTAAAAGTAATACTTTTAAACACAAAAAATATGTCTACCAGGAAGCACTCAATTTACAACAGACATGCATATTGATGAAATAAAATAAAATATTCTTTGGTGTAGTATCGTTTAGAAAAAAAAACCGCATGTGTGCAGTTCACACCAGGTAGAAGTGAAACCTTAATCAAACTAAGCTGAAAGAGAATGAGATAAATGCAGTATCAGGAGTGGGATAATTATAGGATTTATTTATTATAAATATATTGGTACCCAGTTGATAATTTTTTTTCATTTTATTATTCATGATCCATGTCTTCAATTTCTACAAGTGATACGAGCGGCTTATGATAACTAAAGTATGAGACAAAAGTTTTCGTTTCGATTTTATCAATATATCTGTGAAATACCGCGTCAAGGCGCCTTCTCCCTCGGTTTTGCTACAAAATTTTGGGAGTCGAATCTACCTCTTCAGATACATGAATAGAACAAATTCTGTTTTATAGCCTAGGACCTCCACATTATAAAAGTATAAGGGGTGCCGGCGATCAACTGGTAGATGTATCTGATGAGGTAGATGGAACTACTGCCAGCCGGCGGAAACTGTGTTCTATCTCATTCTCTCGCAGGCTAAATCCCATAGATCTATATGTTTGTCTCTTTTTAGTGTCGCTTTTTTCGTTTCATAGAGTTTTAAATCACTCCTAACGATTCTGAAGAAGTTTTCACTTCAAGAATTGCTACACAATGGTTTCTAAGAATGCAGTAAATTTTTTCACTTGCAGTATCGGTGATCTTCATTTTCCATCGTATTTAGCGATTCAAAGTATATTACGACTGTACACGTGTATATACATCGGCGTTCAAAATTGAAATGAGACAATTTATCATAGCGGCCATCGTTTTGAACAAATTGTTCGGACATTCCAAACTTCCCCGGGCGTTGGCATAAATGTTAAAATACACGTGTCTATCATTTAGGTGCGGTAGGCTAAAGCTGTCGTGTGTAATTTATTTCAGTGGGGCGATTTTTGTGTATTTTTTCAACAAAAGCAATGCGGGACGTAACAAATATACGTAGATGATTACTGAGTAAGGGAATAACTCAATTTTTACAGTCGTCTCCCGTTTCGTGAATGATATATGATGTGATCGGTAAATATTTTATGTCTCGTATAAGGTAGCTTGTCATACAAACCGTTTATGACATTACGTTCTTCATTACTTACTTCAATATATTTTGTCGCATTTATTAAATGAAATCAGTCAAAGGTGATTAGAACCCTAAGCATAAGTTTTAAGAGGACGATTTCTTTCCTCATCATCATCATCTCAGCCCGATAAGGTCCACTGCTGGACATAGGAATCCCCCTGCCGTCTCCACTCCTCCCGATCCTGCGCCGTCCCCATCCACTGTCTTCCAGCAGACTTCCCGTTGTCGTCCACCCATCTCATCGGTGGACGTCCTTGAGGCCTCTGGTTCCTCGGTCTCCACACCAGAAACGCGTTTCGTCCATCTGTCGTCCGTCATTCTGGCTATGTGACCGGCCCATTTCCACTTCAACCAAGCAATTCGCTGCACCACGTCGCAGACCTTTGTCTGGCGTCGGATCCAATCGTTCCTTTTTCGGTCTCTTAAGGTTATTCCAAGCATAATCCTCTCCATGCTCCTCTGTGCAACTTGCAACTTATCGGAGGATTGTTTGATTTTTTTCCTAATTATTCTTATATTTGGTTGGTGGGAAGAAATTGCCAATTAGGCAATAGACCCGCCAATGTACACCTGTATGTACAAAAAGCCAAATAAATCAATATATTTTCTATGAACTACGAACTATTTCATGTATCGAGAATGAAGCTACTTCCAATTTTTGCTCGAGGTCTTATTTATTCTTCGTCATATGCACGTTGTGAATATTTACAGCAATGCCTATCACACAAATAGTTGAATGATATCCATTAATAGGATGGGGTAGGATTATAGAGCCTATAGACTATCTCAACACTCAGTTCCCATGCCGTAAAAGGTCACTCCACCCGCCATTAGGAATGAACCTCCTTCGTATCAGTCTTACCCAGTCATTAGGAATGCTAAGGCATGTCCGATAATATTGTACAGCTATTATTATTATTATTATTATGGATAATTTATATAGCGCCATTTTCGTATAAATATATCTCAAGGGCGCTTCAAATATTGAATTTAACGACTCGGGAAATTTAAAGTAAAAGAGAAAACTCAATTTCTGAGTAGAAAATACCATTATCAAAATTAATCAAAAGATTTTGAAAACATATAGGTCTTAAGTTTCTTTCGAAATATCACTTCACTTTCACATTTGCGCACTTCTGGTGGGAGCGCATTCCAAGCCACAGGGCCCGCAACCGCAAAAGCGCGCTTTCCAAATTTTGTGCGCTGATTACGGATCGGTACTAAAACCCTGCCTATAGCTGTAGATGAAGCTGATCGAAGTGTGAGACGTCTTTCAGCTAGTTCATCTGGAATGCAAAGCTCTTTTAAATACTCTGGAGCGGCATCTCTTGGTATCAATAAAACCTCTATTACATTTTTAGTATTATGATTCGCTTTTAGTGATAATTTCTCAGGTATTTCGTAAAAAATAATTACATTCTTGAAAGTCTGTGGCGGTTGCGTGTTGCGTTACAGATTAGTTCAAACCTGAAACATGATCCGTGAAAAGTGACAATTGGGCGCCACTTTTAGGCGCACTTTTGGGCGCCATTCTTCACAATTTCCTTCTGTGCTAAAATTTGTAATAGCTGAAATTTTTTCAAAATTTACATACTCTTAAATCAGTACAACAAAAAGCGGGTTTGTTCCCTGATTTCGGAAAACTTACTTCATTTCGGACCTCTTTCGTCTCTCGGAGGATTGCGGCGCTCGCGTGTTTGTCGCCCACGAGAGGGCGCGGGCGTCGCGCGAGGGCCGCAGCCGTGCGTGCCGAGCGACCGTGGTCTGTTTGTGTGTAGTGTGTAGTGTAGGCAGCCAGACTGATCGTTTATCATTATCATCACCCACCCCCGCATTACACTGATCCAATTTCCTAGGGAAATTATTGCGAAAAATCGACTCCCGTTCACTTGTCACCCACCTCTACCCCTGTGCCCTAACAGCACGATAGATTAAATTAGTAGGCAACATTTTGATTCCAAACAATTAAATTATAACTGTTTTAAAAATATTATTAAATAATGTATTTCCAACTGTCTATGGTCCCTTTTTTGTATATAGCTTTATTATATTTGCCTTTAAAGCAGCAAAATCACAATCTAATATTCAGTTTTGTTTTACACTATATTTAAAAATTTACTGAACACAAAGTCTGATAATTATGGGATATTGGAAAATGATATTATCAAACGCTCGTTGGTATTTCACGATAAAAAGTGTTAACTGCGATTTTCACTCCATTTTATACTGAGCTGTATAAAGTCCTCCCCGATTTCTTCACAAATTACATCTTGGCGAGGGTGGCTAGTGATTGGCCCGATTACTACACCCACTAAACACGTGTGCATTATAAAAGGGCTACTAATGAATTTTTTCGAAGCAAACGTCAAACACGCGTACAAATTAAAAAAAAATTATACTTGTGATTTTTCATAAGTTTGATTTCTTTTCATTTTAAATTCCTTTATTCCTTACTGTCTGATTAGACCAGTCAATATAAAAAAGTTTGTATGGAGTAGGTTACATTAATTGCACTTCGGGGGATAAAGTTAGAATATAAAAGATAAATACATAAATATAATATAAAATAAGATAAAATGGTTGGAAGAAATTGACAACTAGGCAATAAACTCGCCAGTGTACACCACTGTAATATACAAAAAGTTTAAATAAAAATAACAAAATAAATAAAATACTTTAAGATTTCTTATTAATAATTAGCCAACAAAGGAATGAAATTAAATTTTAAGCCAAAAAGAAAAAGAAGAAATTAAATTTTGAGGGTGAACGAAAAATAGATGTTAACTGGTGTTTTTTGTACGTAACGGCTTCTTTCAAAACGATTTATCTATAGTAATGATAATTTCCGAAAAAAAATATGTAGAGTAAAAAATGTTAACTATTTAAAAATCTCCCAAAGTACGATTCGTCTCGTTTTATACACCTATACCTAAACACGAAAAATGCTTTGTAAAATAGCAACACTACTAAATAAAAAAAACAATTTTACTAAAGTGTCTAAACCTCATATTTACACGACTAGATTGAATTCACCAGGTTTTGCATCTTATTCTACTATTCTCAATAGAATTTTAAAACGATTTTTTGTTGGTTTTTATGATGTGTATTCTTATAAAAGTAATATATTCAGGTAAATTAAAAAAGTATGGTATTTAAATGAGTTTTTTTTTTTACTAAAAGCTAAACAGTACCAAGTTTTTGTTACCTCTATGTAAAAACGTAACTTCTATGTAATGTAATAAAAACTCAAAATAATAATTCCAAGGCCAGTTGCCTATGAAGGCGTTATGAAAGTTTTAATTTGATCAAACACACGTCCCATCCAACACATGAAATGTGGATTTATATCTTTTCATAACGTAACATTTTGTGGAATGGATAAATCATTATGACCCTTAAAATCTCCGTAATATTCATTTTGTTGGAATAGAAAAATGGGGTGGTGAATTATGAGAAACCCAGTTTTTTCGCTCGGTTTTTTTCAAAAATGAACAAAATATGCTTATATTACTCTGGAAGCGAGTTTCTTAATTTCATTCACCAAGATTTCCAGATTGTTGATTAAATTCTAGGAATATTCTGTTTCTTTCTAGATTTCATGAATAATTTCGTTTTATCATTTTTCAGTTTACAACAGTTTTAACATTTTTTCTAGCCTGTTGATAAAGAAGCGTTACATCTTTCTTCTTCTATTTAACTTTAACAGCAGCTTATTCTACTGCTTTCATTTCTGGCAAGTTATCACACAGACAGCGTCTCTGCAAATTACGTATAATTGTAAAATAAATAGCCTTTGACCCCATACATATTATTTCAAACATTTTAATCACCTTAAAAGACCCACAGGCCTGATTACAGAGAAGAATAACGTAACACCCAGGCCTTAGAAAAATAGTTACAAAATTTATTACCTGACTGGAAAAGAATTCGAAACATTATCCAATGAAAACAATTGTTTTTTTAAGGTGTTATGATATATTACCGTTTTCACTAATGTCAATCAATGAATTAATTTGATTGAATGTTGTATTATGAAACAATAATAAAGTAAAACAAAGCAGCACCTTGGTTTATTCTAGACACGAAACCTCCGGGGTTTATTTTTTAAACCTTGTATTCTGAAGAAAGCTTTCTGCACTTTCAGACGCTAGATGAATATTTTACTAGGAAATCTTCCGTTTCGTGGTATAATCTAGATACACTACTATACTATATTTTCCGTCCGTCGACTTAAGCATTTCTCACGGAAATAAACAGACGCATTCTAAACAACACCACTAGATAACAGAAATATGTTTTTTTTAACTTACAGCCATCCTTTCGTATATATTGGAGGTCTATACTTAAAATGTTTTATTTGTAACCGGGGATTTTTTAAAACAGAGCAGCACTCATAAAAAATATAAAAAACTTAAGAACGGTGTAAGAACTATTGTTTACATAAACTTACTTTGTACAAGGAATGTTAAATGTGTTGCTGTAAACCAAAATTTTTAATAACGGTCGGTGTTTTCAACGAGTGCGCGCAAGTTGTTGATTGAAAAAACTATAAAATATTGTTCTGGATGTTTTTTAGTGTGTTATCTTGGAAAAACTGGAGAGGTAGGTGTTTGAACTTTATGGTGTAACGTTATCTTTGATAACTTTTTACGTAATTTTGGTTTTTATTGCAAATTAGTGTTTGTTGCCTGTGGGCTACATTAGGCGAAATTGTAGTTGTTTTGTTTGAAAGCTGTATAGTTCATTTATTTTTTATTTTGTTGAAGGATGTCTGGTAAGCGCCGTCTTTGTGTCGAGGACATTGATGCAATGCTTCATAATGGTATAGAAAGTAAAGATGAACTAGATTATGACGACGACAGCCTCGCAGATCCTGATTTCATACTTTCATATTTTAATCTCTTTATTCAGTGTTGCCTCAAGGCAACACTCCCTATTTTTTAGTTTTGTTTCATAATTAATAAAAAAAATTGAAATTCCCGAAACACGTGTATTTTATTTCAGTCTTTACGTCTCAAATCCAAAAAATTAAAAGAATTCGAGTTCATGAGTGATAGAGGGTTAAGTTCTCAATTTTTATGTCACAGAAATGATGTGCTTACAACTTACAAACATTAAAACAGTTTCCTTATTTTCAGCATTTATTTTTTAAAATATTTACTTCGTATATATATTGATATTTATATGAATCTATACTACTACTACTTTCCCTTATCCACACCCAATAGTGCAGCGTAAAAAATGATAGTAGTGTACATCAGTGATACCTGCCGAAAAAATAAATCTCGGTGTTGTCTGCGGAAAAAATAATCTCCATCGGTTCTTAAGAGTAGGTACCTACTTACAATCATGCCATATTTGATTAATTAATACATGTAGTAATTAATCAATGGTTGGGAGTTTTAGGAGGTGTTTCATCACCTCCGTTTAAAACCCGGATAACTAAATGTCGGTTGTAATTTGCTACCAGATTTAAACGATATTTACAACGAACCCAATTAACCCCAGAAATAATGACAAATCTATCCTCCGATTAGCTGGTCAGCACTTTCGTCCGGCAACAGTGCAGCGGTGTTGTCAATGCTTTCAATATGTTTCCTTTTGCAAGCTAGAATCGAGTTTTATTATGTTTTTTTAATATGATACCAATCCAATACAATATAAAAAATTGGATTAACATTGTAACATTTCCATTTTAAGCTATTTTCAACCCAATAAAAATTTGAGTTGAGTTGTCAAACGATCAAATACGACGCCATTTTTAAATACGTTTTACAAGGAGGGTGGGATAGAGAAAACTAATTTTACCGGACTACTTATCAAATACTGTAAAAATCCAACCCGGCAAAAATGTTTTAAGACATTTCGTTATTTTACTTATAATCGAGTTTTATTATGTTTTTATAATGTGTGATACTAATCCAAAACAACATAAAATATTGGATTATCATCATATTATCTCCATTTTGACTGTTTTTCAATGCATTAAAATTTTGAGTCGAGATGTCATAACTGTTACAAACATAAAAGGGGAACAAACCTCTGACTAAGTTTAGCAGCGGCGGCGTTTTAAATGGGATTTACAATATTTTGGTGACAATCAGAGGTGATGAAATGCATTCTCAAACTTAACTGCGATTTAGTAGGACATTTACGATAATCAGGTTTCTAAACGGAGGTGATAAGAAAGGGCCTTAGCCAATCAACCAAAAATCGAGGCGCGGAAATCGCGCGGAAGCGCCGAAAGCCCCGCAGGGCTAGCATTTAACAGTCGGCGAAGCCGACTGTTATCTGCTTATGAAAAAAATTATATTTTTTTTAAAGCTCAGATTAAAATGTCATATTACACATTCGACTCCAAATATGATGTAGATTCACCAGTTTTCAAAATGAGGTTCAGTATAATCTGAAATTAGAATTGGTGGTAACATAATACACTGATTGAATTTATTTAATGGGGGCTGGTTGTATTATCAGCAGCGTAGATCTTACATTAGGAATTCCCTTGTTTTCACGCTTCCTGTTCATCAGCCACGTGTTTCCCCCCACTTCCCTTTTCAATCAACAGAACTTCAAGTTGACTTAAACATTCCGCCTCTCAAGATTTTGATCCTTCACCTAGTTGGTAGGTAGCTCGCGCTAAATTAAATCCACCTCGCGCTCATTATACATATTACAAAATGTGTCCACACTGAATGTCTAAATTGCCATCTATGACAGACAACAATTGTTATTGTTATGTCTTAGTTCTACATATTTGTTCTGCTTTGTTCTATAAAACAGAAGCCTATTTTGTTCACTATAACATTTCTTCAAAAAATTATTATAAACTAAAAAGTTATTTCATTAATGTTTACATCTGCGTTTACAATAGATTTTTTCCTCCACTCTTCTTTCCCCCAAACCCTCTTTAATTGATCCCTTCTCTTCCATGTTTTCTCCATTGAGAGACCCTGACTGACCGCGGATGCTCGGGGTGGATGTCAGGGATGGGGGGCCTGGTAAGACGTATGCCGGTCTCCATACGGGTGGTAGTATTTACTAAAAATAATGATCTCGGTAGTAACTAACGTTTTCCTAGTACTATCAGATCCGTTTAGCGACTCGGCTCTCTGCTATAAGCGGAGGCTGAGTAGCGCAAACTTATCATAACTTATTATAACCTACTTATCGTCTTCTTCTTCTTATTCTTATTCTTTCGCCTCGTTTGCTTCTATGTGGAGCACGTGGACATCACTAGATCCCTCCAGAAAACCCTGTCACCAGCTAGCCCTCTCGCCTCCTCCCACGTCAGGCCCGCATCTATCAGCTCCCCCGAACACACCCGTAGGATGGTCATCGACGGTCTGCCAGGACGGCGGTATCCTCTTTCTCTTTACTTATCCTCTCCTGCGTTTAATTATTCAGATTTCCCAACACATACACCACACTCCACACACATTCAACAACACACATACACATGACATAACATAACCACTTCACGTCTTTAGAAATTTGTCTTGTACATTGTGTTGTCCACGTAATTGGTGTTATGTTCTATATGTTCCTTAATTTGAAAATTCTGTTAATTTGTACTTAACATAGCACTGCCTGTGTGTACAACATTAAAATATAAATAAATAAATAAAATACATAAATAATTTAATTAAGTTGAGCCGACTCTAGTTGGTTTGGGTGATGGAAACAATGTCAATTATATAAGCCGAGACAGTGGTAGAGAGAAATGAAAACATTTTATCGCGTACATCACGTAAATTCATCCGTATTTTTATCACACTGACAATCTTAAAATCGCGATTTAGCTTTTTGAAAAAATTGTCTCAATAGTCTTTAGAACAATCTAGGATGAGTCTTTCATTGCGTTTACAATCTAGGATTCTTTTCACAGTATTGTCCAAGTCATCCCAACATGGTTCATGAACCAGTGCCAGTGAAGACGTAATGAAGTTACACAAACTCCAATCAAATTCAGCAAACTTTGTAGCGGACTTACATCATCCCTTTATAACTTCACTGCTTTGGCTGGAAATTGCGTAAAATACTCCGATAGACATGTAATATGAACATCATTATCTTCCCTGTAAACACAAGTAGATGTTTCACAGTGAATGAAATCCGATGTATTATCCGTTTTAATTGCTGTAATTGTTGTTTATATTTGTCAATTAGAGGGCCCGGTCAGGAGCAGCAATAATTTCCCAAAGGTCCGCGTGACCGATGCCCTCCCGACTCGGGGCTAGGATTACGTATTCAAAAGTGCGGGACGACCCCTGGGCTATCCAAAATGAATATTGTGTTTGCTCTGTCCACTTCATCCCCCCCCCCCGAGTGGGGGATGACACCCCTCTACCACGCCAAGCCAGTATCTCAATACCCCCAGTACCTACTATAGACTCCGAGAACTTCGAGAAGACTGCTCCCAGGCACGCGACGACCGCTTACGACGACTTTCTTTTGTACAATTTGCATTGATTATCCGAACCTAAAGAACTTTATTTAAATATATTGATTTCTGAAAGTTGAATTTTCGGGTTTAATTTTTTCAGTAAAAATTGCTCCTTTTTTTGTAACTCTATTTGACTTCACTATGAAAAATACGATATTGTTATAAATGTAGAGCAATAGATGTTGAAATATTTTTGGTCCTATTTTCTACGTTAGTTCGAAATTAAACTTCTTTTGATTTAAGATAGTCAAATGGTAAAATTAAAATATCTATTTAAAAATATAATATGTACTTGGTTTCAAGTAGGTATTTATATTATATGCGTAATATTAGCATTTAATAAAATTACCAAAGCATCATCGATCGCAGTAACCTAACCGAAGCTGGTTATCAAAAAGCAGTACAACCTGAGGATAAACTTTTGCTGGGATGGTAGATCAGTTGAAAAAAAAAACAAACATTAAAATACATGTATCAAAAAACACTTCCCTTATTTTTTTATTATCTGATAATTTATATTATTATGGATAATTTATATAGCGCCGTTTTCGTATAAATATACCTCAAGGGCGAGCGCTTTACATTAAAGAGAGGCTAGATTGCTAGTTGTCCAGCAGCCACCGAGAGCGCATAGAATGTTGCAATTCTAGCCCCGAACAGTTTCCTTATTTTACCTCAATACTACTTATTGTTAATGCATGCATGCATACATAAAAAGGTTAACTATGTTGCGCACCTTAGTGACCAACCCTTGACTTGTGCCCCTAGTGGAAACACTTGAGGGATGCCTTTGTATAAACATTTGCTGGATCGGTTAACATAAAGAAAATCTTTATGTTTCCCGTATCTTATTCATGTTCTTGTTTATTTTTATCCTTGCTTTTATCTACACAAAATGCATATACCGTGTATTTTTTGTCGCAGAATAATGTAGGCACCTGAAGTAACTGTAGTAAATAGTGTAATGTACAAGTAAGTACGAAATTAAACATTGAAATATTGCATTTTATTTGGCCGCAAAAGGAATCTCACGTTTGGTAGCGCGTTTGCCTATTTAAGTAGTGTGTTAATGTATGTACCCAGAATTTTTTTATTTTTTATTTATTTATTTATTATTTTTTTTTTTTTTTATTTATTTAAAACATATTACAAAGTACAAATTAAAAATACTAAATTTGTCCTCACTGGGGTAACCCGTGCCGAGGACTAATTTTACAATTTTTATTATTTTTTAATTACTAACATACAATGGATCCATACATTTTGAAATGATTGTAAAATTAAAATTTATTGTACATAGATTACTTTCATTCGAAGTAAACTACATACCTAACAAGTCAAGTGTTGTTCAATTTACATTCGGTAAAGTTAACTTTTTATTATCTTTAAAACTATTGGCCTATGAATTTATTTTCACATACAAAATATAGCACCAGACAGAAAGGCGCAGTTGTCAAATAAATCTATGCCGGGACCTGAATAAATATTTAGACTCATTTCACGACTTCTTAGTACCTAATACATCAATGTTTATATTTTAATCAATGTTAAAGTGTAGGCAAGACATGTTAAACTACCTAATTTTAATTTTAAGTTTTTATTGAGAAAATTATCTTGTGCAAAAGTATCGCGATTGACTTAAAACTTCCGTTAAATCACGAACCCCTCTTAATTATGAAATAAATCACCTCCTGACACCTCTGGTTGCTTTTTGATGTCGTGTTTACATTGCAGTTGCTTTTTGCTGTTGGCACAAACGATTTTATTTCACGAACGATGCATGGCGTAACCCGTTGCTTGCCAGTGCAAACCAACAACTTTTTATATGCTCGTGGCAGTATGATACATAGGTCGGTACCTAAATAATTGACGTTCGCTTTGTAAAGGCGAACATTATTTGATGCTTTTGCTTTGTATAGAGGGACTAGCTACCATTCAACTTACCTATGTTGCTCTATGATACCCACATATATTATCGATCTGCCCAACTCGTGTGAAAGCGCCACTCTCGTATAATTTCGCTTTTCGTTGTTTTAGCGATTTACAATAATATTACTTATTTTGTGCATGTTATTAAAGGATTGTTTTGATTTAATTATCCGCTGTTGAGTGCTCGTGTATATTTTATTATTTCTGTCTCGCTTACTCGTTTATTACCACAACATAATTAAATAATAATATTATTAATTTCTCTTTTAAAAAAAAAAAGATTTTTACTTAGTTATTACAATTTTGTTTAAATTAAAGTTTCGTTTTTGTAAAAAATCTATGCAGTAGTGTCTTTCTATTGTATTGTCATTTTTCGATTTAACGTTTCATTGGCCTATCTAACCCCCCTCCTATCAACATTGGCTCAAGCTAGGTCAAATAAGATGACTAGTATTTTGCGATAAATATATATTTTAAAGTTGTGATTATAACGGACAAAAAGATACGTTCGTTCCTTTGGTGTCTTAAACTACTCTCTATTGCACCGTTACTTTGCGAGTTTAAGATACTGATTACTTTTAAATTTATATCAGCAACTATTTAGTAGTTAACGGTAGTTGAGTATCAAATTTAAAAAATATCCACGTCTGTGATAAGGATGATTTAGCAAGACACGGGGGCGTTCTCCTCCGCCGCCGCCGCGCCGCCGCCGCGCCGCCGCCCCTCCCTCGGGCCGTGTTGGCTTTTGACGCCCAAAAGGTCTATAACTCTATATGAAACGTAAATATCGGAACCTGGGAAAGCACTTTGCCTTATTGGCAAAATATTATAGGCTATCCCTAGGAAGGCGGGTGGGGTAAGGGATCGACTATTGGGGGATTTTCTATAACTTGACGTTTCTTTTACGTTTGACGTTTTATGATAGTTCAAATGTATTTTATGTTTTCATTCGTCTTAGCTGTATATTTAGTTTAAATTATGTAATAGCCGTAGTTAAGACGGTAGCACTTTTTTTAACAACGAACAGTGATAATTATACCTACCTAATATTTTACAATCGTTTTAAATTCCCAAAATTCGTTACGCGTGCTTTTATTCTATGGGTAAAATGAAGTACCAAGAAGACCATTTGATTACTTATTTACAAAACTGTCAACTTTTAAATTCCAACGTATTAAGCTCTTTCTCTTGAAGAAATCTCGCGTGTGTTTTGGCAGTTGTGTAAATTATATAAGTAATGAACACTTATCTATTTACAACTTGAGTGGAATAAATTATCAATAAATTTGTTAATGTCATCTTCAAAGGTGTTAATAAGCTTTGCGTTATTTGTTGAAGATTTACTTAAAATAAATTGAGCTTTTTAACTACATTTTAAGCGAGTAATATAACAAGGTTCAAGAACATGTAATATTATTTTACAAAATGTTCCTAGTTTTATTGATAAATTTTCATTTTCTTGTATTTCGCACGTTGCGTGCCTGTGATTCATTACTTCAAATTACCATATTCAAATTAATTTTCTATGCATACCTTTCATTTTTACTAACCTAAAATGCTTCTCCTACATCCTAGCGTTAAGTTTTTGCCCGTAAACATATCGAGGGCCTTAATATTCATAGTTAGGGCCTTTAAACAGCCTCGTTTCGATACTATCAGCATTGACGACCGTTGTTGATGTAATGGGTTTCTTCTAATCATGAATTCATTGCTCGGGAGTCCACAATAGTTACCACTAGGTTCATAGTTTAAACAGCCTCGTAGTGATGCAACGAATACTGCTTTTACGAATACGAATACTGATTGTATTCGACTAATGCCTAATTCTACTAAATATGTACTTAGTCAAAGAAGATCAAAGGATAACTCGGTAAGTAATTAGATGTTTTCAAGTAATTTAAAAACCAAAATCTGCCCCTTTTTGAAAATTGTATTTCTAAGACTACAGTGGAAGGTTTTATTGTACTATAATGTTACAAGCCAATTTTTTGAACGTGTATTGTTTTATCAATTTTGAACGTCATGAAGGTATTCGACGAATAATTGATGATATTCAGCAAATACGAATATTCGTTTTCGTCTCATCTCTAGGTTTGTGAGAGTAAACAGTTTGGACGATCGATAGTAATACTATTATATAAGTAGTGCACTACGCTGCTCCGTGGTTTCCACAATCTACTATTGGTGTGGTTGTCCCTTTCCATACTGGATTATCGTCGTATTTTGTGTTGCACTTTGCCGATATTTGGTTTAACACGTCAACTGTGAGACCGAATTGCGGTATTTATCCTAATCGTTTTTAATGTGAAACGTTGAACTTATACTGTTCAATTGTTCTAATTAAAATAATATATGTTTTTGGAAATTTTATTATAACTAAAGTTGTTCATTGGTAGCGCTGACCTTTAAAAATCTGAAATGCAATTCTCCAGTCACATCTTAAATATGTATTTTCTACAAGTAGGTAAATAAACATAAACATGAAATATAGAATAATATTCTTACATTGCAATGAGTATTAAAATGAAGCTTTCAGCTTTCTTGGTCTTTACGTTTTATGGTAAAATGTTGAGGTTATAAAAAATCGTTTTCCTTATAACGAAATTTTCGTAATTTGTGGTACAGAAATCGTAAAATTTATGTTACCTTGATTGTTATTTATTATACCAAAGTGGTAACCCAAATGCCTAATATAAGAAACACAGCCAATAACTTCGTCACCCCTTCAATTTCATTACTAAGTGAAAGAGTTGTCGGAGGCGCCATATAAAGCAATAAGCCAAGCATAATTTTCAATTTAGTGTGTTAAAAGTTTCCACCAGCAGACGGAAGCTCTCTGTCGGTGGAAGGTTGCCAAAGTTTATATTTATCGAGCAATTAAACCTGTCGACCGCCGAGAAACCTTCTAATATTTAGCCATCGATAAAAGCTTCTCTTAATTCAAATTACAGTTTACCTAGCGGAGTAGAAGAAACCCGTTCTTCTTGCTTCATTTTATTAATTATGTTTTAATTACACTGTGAACTAGGAGTAGTAGTAAAAAATTAAAACCTAACCATCATCATCATCATCTTTCCATATCCGCTCCCTATGTGCCGCATATGGATTCCACAAACTGCCAAGACTAGCGATCTGCCGCTAGTTTCCCGCGCATCCTCCCAAGTCAGGTCCACGTCCCGTAGTTGTAATGCAAACTGCCGACAGATTGTCAATAGTGGATGTCCGATACGCCAAGAACCAGATTGATGTCTCGTAAAATAGGCAAGCGTGGTTAAGTGTCTTGGGATGCATACGCAGTATATGGCCCAGCTAGCCAAAACGCCTTCGCCGGATGACTGTTGATACCAAGGGTTGTTTCGTCCGTTTTCTCATCTCTGTGTTCCTTGCACAATTAAACCACCGCACACCCAATATTCTTCTGAGACACCTATTCTAAAAACTCATAAGTCTTGCTATTTTGGGCCCTAGTTAGGTGCCGCAGCCACAGAGGAGAACAGGTATCACACCTGTTCTGTGCAGACATTAAAAATAAGTGTAGTATAGTTATAATAAATGAATCTGCAAAGTAGAAATTCAATCAAATCCTTTTCAAAATCCTTATTTTAAACTCTTTATCTAAGTTCTATTTGGTAGATTATTATAAAAACAAAGATAATCATTTCCAAAAGAGTCGTATGTTTCATAACCATGGATAAATAACTCAATACGTGTACGAGTAATTCTGAAAATATAAGAGTTATTTTGACAACCGTAATTATAAAGGTTTTTCGATTAAAATTATTTCGTATGTTTTTACTTGTTAAAAATTGTCCTTTTCGTATACTAAGATACTAATCCGTTTGTTTCTTGACAAAAAACATTCGGTTTAAAAACACAAATTCTGCGTATCCGTGACTGGTATAATAGTTTTTTGTTCAATTATCTTTGAAAATACAATTTATCAAATTTATTTCTGGCGGCTTTGAAGAAATATAATGGGGGTTGTGGGAAGTTTAACGTAGACTACAGGAAATTACGTTTTCCGTGCAACAATAATACGAAGGTGGTGATACCCTTACATCGCCATTATTTGTCTGTGTTCGGCAACCTTTTTGCTACTTTGAATTATCCACGAAATAATGTAGTGCGGTGAACTTATTTTCGTACAAGCATTCTCGAAATTTCTCACAAGTATAATGTAATGTAGTAGTAGTAGTAAAAGCATATTATATAGTTTACTACGTTCAAATAAAGCGTTTGTTCGTTCTGTTATTATTTGTGCTTATCTCAGCCAATAATTTTCATGAATTTTAGTAAATACGTTATCTTGTAAATCGCATGCAGCAATAGGAAACCGTTGTGATATACATAGTGCCTAGTGCCTAGTACCTAGTACCTAGTGCCTACCTTCCCCCGGGCTTCATACTTCGTTATAATATTCACACGCCCAGGCAGTGCCAGTGCTCCGCAGTGATTATGTGAAACAATACATTTATCCGAGAAAGCCGTTTCTCTCAGCCTCTAGACAATTTACATTGTAATACGTATAAATAAAGCTGACTTCACACGGAACCTCGCCTATTAAACAATCCTTACAGGAGATAAGGAGTTTATCGCACACCTTCTTCAGGAACTGAGAGTTCCCAAAATACCATAGCGCGAAATGGGCTGGCTTCTTACCTTTTGCCTCGGAAATATTTTCCTTTATGCACAACGTTAAGTGTGTACAAAGACAGTACTCGGCTGCTTCCCCCGTGTTTTCTTCTTTAATTACATTCATTCTGTTAAAATTCAATGAGTATCAACGTTTTCTTTAAACGCGAGGGTCGTGATGAGAATCTGTTGGGCGCATTTCGGATCGCAGTTTTGCTTTTCGTTTATATTAT
>JAGVSP010003411.1:0-35958 GCA_022494985.1 Micrasema minimum | reverse complement strand
CGAAGGGTCAAAATAAAAATTTAAAAAAAAAAACTTTTTTTTCAGTGAAATCTTTTTACATTATATTATACTCCCATAATATAA
Source organism: Micrasema minimum (assembly GCA_022494985.1). NCBI lineage: Eukaryota > Metazoa > Arthropoda > Insecta > Trichoptera > Brachycentridae > Micrasema > Micrasema minimum. Next base: position 35,874 of record JAGVSP010003411.1, on the reverse strand, counting down.
TTGATTATTTTATAAGCTAATTTTAATTTTAGGGTTTAGATCTTTAAATAGAGACGGAAAGAAGCTTCTTCAAATGCAAAATGCTTTTGCTTTCTTGCTATTTTTTCCTAATAAATTAAATAACCATCGAGTAATTAAAAAAGGTCATTACTTCAGTACGTAACGCAGGTAGCTATTTAAATTTATATTATATAGTAATAAAAAATGCAGAGGAAGCGATATTGGGGCTTAAAGATTTATATAAATATCAGCATTCTGTTTTATTTTACACCCAGACCTAATCCCAACATGAATCGGGTTGTGGTCCCACAACAATTATTATCTAATTGTGGATTTGAAAACCTAGGTTCAAATTCTACCCTAAAACAACTCATTTCATACTTGCTACGTAGCTGTTTTTTACTACATAGTTAGACATCTTGAATATCACAAAAAACATCTTGTACTAGCACATTTGTTCCATATTATCCAATCAGGGGCGCCCTCTAAAACTTTTTCCCCACAGCCACTTACCCTCAGTTATGTCAATGCAGGAGACCCTAATGTCACATAATATGGCCAATCATGTAAAAAAAGTTAAATATAATTCTTTCCAAACAACCTTTCCCTGTGGAAAATATTTTAAATCATAATATGATTCTACTGTAATGTCAGGACCAACCAGTCCTTTTTCTTTCGCCCCAGGTAGTATGCCAGGAAAACAGATGAGAATTAGATTTAAGGTTGGTTTATACCGCACATGCCTTAGTTTGAGTAAACCGTTGAATATTGTATTAATCTATTATTTTTATGATTTATTTATTACATTTCACACATTTAATAATCACAAATAATGGGATGGCGACTCAATCAGTAGAGACTTATGCCAATGATCTGGCCCCGACTTACTAGATAGTCCGTGTCGAGTCAGGGCATAATGATAATTATTTATACTTTCCCTAATTGTAGTACTTTAAATTTTTTATGTTTGGTTCGATTGATAATATTTTTTTATGTTTTTTTTAATTATGTTTTGTATATGGTATAATTTTAAACCGTATGAATAAATAAATGAGTTCTTGGCTATGTTCAGCACTGGGGATCACCAATGTATCAACATGTAAGATATATCGCAGTTATGATGTCAATCATTAAAATCGATTAAGAAATGTGATAGAACCATGTGTAGACCCAAAATTGAGGCATCTATATGTTTCTATAAAACAAAAACGGCAAGTGTCAACAATCTTAAATTGATGGTAATCCACGAAAAAAACGTTGTTTTAGTTTGGGAACTGCCGTTTTTGTTTCAACAAAACTTTAAATCTAAAATTAAATGGATTAATGCCGTTTTTTTGACAAACAAATATTCTAATGGAGAATATATTATATAACTTTCCAAACAAAACTCCATATTTAACTCATTTTTTACTGCAGGTGGACACTGCCCCCTTTGTTTTTATATGCCTCAATTGGTGATCGGGCACCAGGTCGACTGGCGGCTGTCATCATTTATGTTTTGAAACAATATGTATATTATTTTTCAGGGTAATATGAATAGTGCGACAAAAAAAAATGAAAACAAACATAAATGTATAAACAATTTTATTATACATAGTATCATTATAGTATCTTGGGTTTACACTTTTTGCAGTGATAATGATAAAACAATATACATAAAATTTCAACAAAGCATTTCCACATTTAGTAAGTCCGAGAGAGATCACAGATTATTACTATACAGCAAGAGTGACGCCACAACTCTCTTTTACTTAAATCGACACTAAATTACTTCATGTGACGGGACAGCTCTATTCCGGACCAGAGATTAAAGAAAACCATTTATCTATGAAAACTGGCTACACAGCTACATTGAGTGATTTGAAGGAAACAACACTAATAAGCTGACAAAGATTCAATAATTATTAAATAAAGAAAAAATTAATTTAAGAGCACGCTTCTTTAATTCAATTAAGATTTTTAATAATCATTTTTAAGACTTGATTTTATGTTGGAAGAAAATAACTCTGAGATTTAAGATTAGAGAAATGATGTGCTCCATTTTTAATATGAATAAAAAACAAGTTTTACAATGCCCAGATAAAATAAAGAGCTGCATAAATATTGGAATATTTGGCTGTTTAGCTTACAAATTTCCATATTGATGTTGATAAATGCACAAAATCCAATTTCTGCATACTAATAAGTGTGATCTGCTCCCGAGTAGTGAAACTCCACAAAAAATTACTAAAATTAAGTATTCAATAATTAAAAAATTAGGCTAAATTATTTGGCTAGTACAAAGCTACAATATTTTTTTTTTTTTTTTTTTTTTTTTTTTTTTTTTTTTTTGTCATTGTATTCTATGGGTCCATGAGAGTAGTTTAGATTTAACACTGGTACGAGATAATAACATCATTTTCAATGTGCACTCTCGGCTTAAGGCAGTCCCTCAATGCAAAAGCAAAATTGCACTCTGCAAAAAGCATGATTAGGTACTTATAGGATATCGAACGAAAACGTAATTAATAAGTTTTCAATGTACAATTTAGATCCCATGGAGGCGCCATCAATTTACACAAGTAATAAATATTTTTATAAATTAAAGAGTATTTAAGTCACTAATGGAATCTTCCTTCACTCTGTAATACTTTTTATCATAAATAGTTTATAAAAAGTTGGAAAAAATAGTGCAAAACAAAAAATCAATAGACAGTTTTTTTATTGCTACACACTAGAGTGCGGACCGCATGGGCAGATATCTAGTCTATTGTCTATTTCTGTCCAGTTTTGCCATTTGTGTTATGTTTCCATACCCTCCATTTTTTACAGAGTTTGATATCCAAAGACAATAATCAAACATGCATTGAACCACTGAGAATTTCAAGACTTATACCATCGACAGAAGGTAATATCTCTCAAACCATGAACATAAGAAGTAGGACTATTGCATTCCACAACATAAATAAAGGTTTTTTTTGCAAAAATGCTCAGCATTTTGTCCCAACAGAATAGAACTCGCATGTGAAGCAATGCAATCCAATTCACTGCATATGCGAGTTATAAAAATTGACAGATATGGATATTAGGCACAAGATGGAAGTGGGGAATGTTGTACATACGTCAAGTTAGTGGCGCTTAACCCCAATGTACAGGTCAGAAAAACATTATCCGTACCATGGCCGTGAAAATTTACTGTTCAAAAATATATTTTAAAAAAACCCTTTTCAGTCCTATAAAAAATGGAAAAAAGAACGAAGAAAGGAATTGAGGTGTGATTATTCTTAATGCCAGCATGTCCTTCACAAAGATAAAAGGAGATGGTGAAACTTTTTCATTTTGCATACAATATATTTTTCTTTGTTTTTAATTGAAAAGCATACTTGAAGAGAAACAATACTTGGAATGATCGCAAATGTTTTTCATTAAGCTCCTGTCTGAGAGCTTAAAATGGACTCAAAATATTCTACTCTCAAATAGATATACCAACAAAAAACAAGCGAGTGGTGTTTTTATTGATTATTTTTTTTACAGAAAAGTAAGATAATAAAAATTAAAATCTGACACACTTTTCCGTATAATTTGATGTGCTCTTTAATTATATTCATATTTTCAATTTAGGATGTCCCTGATAAATGAAAAATAGGCCGAAAACATAAAGAACAAAAACAAGAGTACCTATTGATTTATTCCCCCATAAATCAATAAACTTTTTTAAACAAACTGTTTCAGTTCTGAAAATAGTTATGAATGTAATGAAATTTTTCAAATCTTTGTGGCTGTCAACAAATCCGGAATATCATTTGAAAACACCTAAATTTCTAGGAGCCTTTAACCTTTTAGCGAGGTTTATGACAGCAAAAAACCTCCTTTTAAATCGACCTTTTTATGGTTACAGGTTTTACCCTTTTGCAAGATTGGTTAAAACTTTTAAATTTCCCCGAAACATCCGATTCTTTTTTGTGACTTATTGAAATGCTCCGAAGGGTCAAAATAAAATTTAAAAAAAAAACTTTTTTCAGTGAAATCTTTTTACATTATATTATACTCCATATAATTGATTATTTATAAGCTAATTTTAAATTTAGGGTTTTGATCTTTAAATTTAGACGGAAAGAAGCTTCTTCAAATGCAAAATGCTTTTGCTTTCTTGCTATTTTTTCCTAATAATTAAATAACCATCGAGTAATTAAAAAAGTCATACTTTCAGTACGTAACGCAGGTAGCTATTTAAATTTTATAATATATAGGTAATAAAAATGCAGAGGAAGCGATATTGGGGCTTAAAGATTTATATAAATATCAGCATTCTGTTTATTTTACACCAGACCTATTCCAACATGAATCGGGTTGTGGTCCCACAACAATTATTATCTAATTGTGGATTTGAAAAACCTAGGTTCAAATTCTACCCTAAAACAACTCATTTCATACTTGCTACGTAGCTGTTTTTACTACATAGTTAGACATCTTGAATATCACAAAAAACATCTTTGTACTAGCACATTTGTTCCATATTATCCAATCAGGGGCGCCCTCTAAAACTTTTCCCCACAGCCACTCCCTCAGTTATGTCATGCAGGAGACCCTAATGTCACATAATATGGCCAATCATGTAAAAAAAGTTAAATATAATTCTTTCCAAACAACCTTTCCTGTGGAAAATATTTTAAATCATAATATGATTCTACTGTAATGTCAGACCAACCAGTCCTTTTTCTTTTCGCCCAGGTAGTATGCCAGGAAAACAGATGAGAATTAGATTTAAGGTTGGTTTTACCGCACATGCCTTAGTTTGAGTAAACCGTTGAATATTGTATTAATCTATTATTTTTATGATTTATTTATTACATTTCACACATTTAATAATCACAATAATGGGATGGCGACTCAATCAGTAGAGACTTATGCCAATGATCTGGCCCCGACTTACTAGATAGTCCGTGTCGAGTCAGGGCATAATGATAATTATTTATTATACTTTCCCTAATTGTAGTACTTTAAATTTTTTTTTTGTTTGGTTCGATTGATAATATTTTTATGTTTTAATTATGTTTTGTATATGGTATATTTTAAACCGTATGAATAAATAAATGAGTCTTGGCTATGTTCAGCACTGGGATCACCAATGTATCAACATGTAGATATATCGCAGTTATGATGTCAATCATTAAAATCGATAATAAATGTGATAGAACCATGTGTAGACAAATTGAGGCATCTATATGTTTCTATAAACAAAAACGGCAGTGTCAACAATCTTAAATTGATGGTAATCACGAAAAAACGGTTGTTTAGTTCTGCCGTTTTTGTTTCAACAAAACTTTAAATCTAAAATTAAATGATTAATGCCGTTTTTTTGACAAACAAATATTCTATGGAGAATATATTATATAACTTTCAAACAAAACTCCATATTTAACTCATTTTTTTACTGCAGGTGGACACTGCCGCCTTTGTTTTTATATGCCTCAATTGGTGATCGGGCACCAGGTCGACTGGCGGCTGTCATCATTTATGTTTTGAAACAATATGTATATTATTTTTCAGGGAAATATGAATAGTGCGACAAAAAAAATGAAAACAACATAAATTTATAACAATTTTTATTATACATAGTATCATTATAGTATCTTGGTTTACACTTTTTGCAGTGATAATATAAACATTACATAAAATTTCAACAAAGCATTCCACATTTAGTAAGTCCGAGAGAGATCACAGATTATTACTATACAGCAAGAGTGACGCCACAACTCTCTTTTACTTAAATCGACACTAAATTACTTCATGTGACGGGACAGCTCTATTCCGGACCAGAGATTAAAGAATACCATTTATCTATGAAAACTGGCTACACAGCTACATTGAGTGATTTGAAGGAAACAACACTAATAAGCTGACAAAGATTCAATAATTATTAAAATAAAAGAAAAAATTAAGAGCACGCTTCTTTAATTCAATTAAGATTTTTAATAATCATTTTTAAGACTTGATTTTATGTTGGAAGAAAATAACTCTGAGATGTAAGATTAGAGAAATGATGTGCTCCATTTTTATTATGAATAAAAAACAAGTTTTACAATGCCCAGATAAAATAAAGAGCTGCATAAATATTGGAATATTGGCTGTTTAGCTTACATTTTCCATATTGATGTTGATAAATGCACAAAATCCAATTTCTGCATACTAATAGTGTGATCTGCTCCCGAGTAGTGAAACTCCACAAAAAATACTAAAATTAAGTATTCAATAATTAAAAAATTAGGCTAAATTATTTGGCTAGTACAAAGCTACAATAGTCATTGTATTCTATGGGTCATGAGAGTAGTTAGATTTAACACTGGTACGAGGATAATACATCATTTTCAATGTGCACTCTCGGCTTAGCAGTCTCAATGCAAAAGCAAAATGCACTCTGCAAAAAGCATGATTAGGTACTTATAGGATGAACGAAACGTAATTTATAAGTTTCAATGTACAATTTAGATCCCATGGAGGCGCCATCAATTTACACAAGTATAAATATTTTTATAAATTAAAGAGTTTTAAGTCACTAATGGAATCTTCCTTCACTCTGTAATACTTTTTTATCATAAATAGTTTATAAAAAGTTGGAAAAAATAGTGCAAACAAAAATCAATAGACAGTTTTTTTATTGCTACACATAGAGTGCGGACCGCAGGGGCAGATATCTAGTCTATTGTCTATTTCTGTCCAGTTTTGCCATTTGTGTTATGTTCCTTACCCTCCATTTTACAGAGTTTGATATCCAAAGACAATAATCAAACATGCATTGAACCACTGAGAATATCAAGAATTATACCATCGACAGAATGTAATATCTCTCAAACCATGAACATAAGAAGTAGGACTATTGCATTACACAACAATAATAAAGGTTTTTTGCAAAAATGCTCAGCATTTTTCCCAACAGAATAGAACTCGCATGTGAAGCAATGCACCAATTCACTGCATATGCGAGTTATAAAAATTGACAGATATGGATATTAGGCACAAGATGGAGTGGGGAATGTGTAATACGTCAAGTTAGTGGCCGCTTAAACCAATGACAGGTCAGAAAAACATTATCCGTACCATGGCCGTGAAAATTTACTGTTCAAAAATATTATTTAAAAAAAAACTTTTCAGTCCTATAAAAAATGGAGGAAAAAGAACGAAGAAAGGAATTGAGTTGATAATTATTAAATGCCAGCATGTCCTTCACAAGATAAAAGGAGATGGTGAAACTTTTTCATTTTGCATACAATATATTTTTCTTGTTTTAATGAAAGCATACTTGAATGAAACAATACTGGAATGATCGCAAATGTTTTCATTAAGCTCCTGTCTGAGAGCTTAAAATGGCTCAAAATATTCTACTCTCTAAGATCTACCAACAAAAAACAAGCAGTGGTTTTTATTGATTATTTTTTTTACAGAAAAGTAAGATAATAAAATAAAAACTGACACACTTTTTCCGTATAATTTGATGTGCTCTTTAATTATTCATATTTTTAATTTGATGTCCCTGATAATTGAAAAATAGGCCAAAAACAAGAGTACCTATTGCATTTTTTCCCCATAGAATTCATAACTTTTTTAAACAATCTGTTTAAGTTCTGAAAATAGTTTGAAGTGTACATGATATTTTTTCAAATCTTTGTGGCTGTCAACAAATCCGGAATATCATTTTGAAAACACCTAAATTTCTAGGAGCCTTTAACCTTTTCACCGCGAGCGTCATCCTATGACAGCAAAAAACACTCCGTTAACTGCGAGCGTCATCCTATGGTGACAGGCGATTCCGACCCTTGTTGCGCACGCATTTTGTACGAAATACGGTTGAAATTTCCCTTGAAACGGATGCCTGATTCTTTCATTGTCGACATCTATGTGAATATGTCTCAAGCTTATAAAGATTTACAGAAAAAATAGCTTGGAACCAAACCACTGCTCTCGGTACGTTTTCCCGCCGAATTTCGTATCCACGCATGTACCTACGCTATCTTCACGCAGGACTCTACGCGCACGCGCAGTATCGATTTCCTTACCGTATCGTAAACGTTTGTGCGCTGATAACGTAAACATCGAAGTTGTTTCGTTTTTATTTGAAAAAAAAATACGCGTTCCTCAATTTTTCGATCTTTGCAGTTTATTTTTAAACGGTTTTGCACTGGTGTTAAATTTAAGTTGAAAAATAAAACTTGACTTATGATTTTAGTGTTAAATTATTAATTAGTGTTTATTATTTTATATTTTTACAAATCAATGTTTTAGTGCAAACACATTTTATCTTTGAACAATCTTCTTTTTATCGTAATTTTTTGACATTTTCGACATTATTGTGAATTGTGACGCATCAATTTTGACTTTTTAAAAATACCAATAAATTTTTGTTTTTCTAAAAATACACATCTATTTAAAAGAAAATGGCTAAACAAAGTATGACCACGGAGCAAATCGAAAATTTACTTGAATTTGACTCAGATTATGAAATGGAAAGTGATGATGAAGCTATTAACGAAGCTGCCGAATCGGATCCAGAAGAAACTGATGAAACGATTCAAGGAACTTCTCGGGGTGACATTGAGGATATTCCTGGAACTTCCTCTGTGGGAGGAACATGCGTTCCCGGATCATGGATAACTGGGCCATTCGTCCCTATCGTGTATGAATTTGACGAATTTGCATCAGGATTAAGTCCTGGGAGTAATTTGACCGATCAATCGACTGAACTCGACTTTTTTTTGCATTTTTTGAGTCCAGTATTAATGACTAAAATAGTCGATTTTACTAACGGATTTCAACGATTTTTAAAAAGAACGGTGCAGTATTCGGAAAAATCAAGAATGCACAAATGGCAAGATACATCCGTCCGTGAACTTTATATATTTTTTGCGATTTCCTTATTAATGACGAGAAATCGTCATCTAACCATACAAGAGCACTGGAGCACCGATCCTTTATTGCGCAGTCCGATTTTCGGTCAAACCATGGTCCGTGATAGATATGAACTTATATTACAAATGCTCCATTTCTCAGACAATGGCATTCCTCCGGCTGGTGACAAATTAGTGAAACTTAGATTGTTAATAGACCACTGTCGTGATATTTTAAAAAATACGTTTATCCCGTACCGAAATTTGTGTATAGATGAATCAATGATAGTTTTTCAAAGGACGTCTTCGTTTAAGCAATACATACCGTCTAAGCGCCATCGTTATGGGATAAAAATGTTTGTGATTTGTGATGTGGAAACTGGGTATATTTTAGACTTCATAATTTATTGTGGAGAGGGAACTGAAATTTATGATACTGAGTCATTAGGAGTTTCTGGGGCTGTTGTCACCACGTTAATGAAGGATTATTTTGGAAAAGGATACAGCCTCTGGTGTGACAACTGGTACAGCAGCCCACAACTGTTTCAACATTTATATAATAAAAAAGTTCACGCTTGTGGTACTGTTCGAAAAAAATAGAAAAGAAATGCCCAAGTTTCCTAAATTAAAAAAAAGGAGAATCCACTCATAAACATCGCGGTCCACTTTTAGCAATAAAATGGCACGACAGGCGGGAAATCCACATGTTAACTACTCTCCACGATGAATCTTTTATTCCATCAAATAAAATCAACCGTGTGACAGGAGAACCCATCAGGAAGCCCAAATGTGTTGTTGAGTACAACAAAAATATGGGTTCCGTGGATAAAGTTGACATGATGTTGAGTTCTCTGTCGTGCATGCGGAAATCTATAAAGTGGTATAAGAAAGTGGCTTTTCACATAATTGATTTATTTTTAATGAACTCATATTTTTTATATACATCTGTTACAAAAATTAAAATGCCTTTAGCAGATTTTCAACTAAACGTTATTCGCCAGTTGATTTTAAAATTTGTTACTTATTCAAGATCCGATCCATCTACTTCTCAATTTAATAACCCAAACAGAGTGTTGAAAGCAGAGCTATTAAAACACATGCCGAGACCAGTACCTAGCACATCAACAAACCCAAAAACCCTATCGAAGGTGCAGAGTGTGTTCCCCAGTCCCAACATAAAGCCACAAAACGTAAAATGACAAAAATAATGTGCACCGAGTGTAATGTTGCTCTTTGTGATACGCCGTGTTTTTTAGAATATCATCAACACATTGATTTTTAGTATGTTTTAAGTTCGGAGAAAGTGATTAGTTAAGTGATTATTTTAGATTTACGATAATGACCATAATTTACGAGTAGACACAAACGTGCGCAGTGTACCTAAAATATCAATCAACGCAGTGTTCCAAACACTTGACACTCGGCCTTGATTGACGAAGCGACTGGGAACGACGCGGCGATCTGGCGGCGGGGAGGGGGGCGGTAGGTGAGTGTTTAGTATGGGATCTATTTATTTTATAATATTCTGATAATCTAGACCCTAAAGTTAACAAATTTATCGCTATTCATAATGCTTCATCATTTTTTCACACTTTAGAAGTGTCAAATGAGTATTTTGATGCGTACGGGTAAATTTATGACGTTTTTTCGATGTACCTAAAACTAAGTCGCTAGGCATTGACACAAAGGAGACCATTTAGAACGCGGTGAAAAGGTTAATGCAATTATCTCAGTTTTGAGCTTTTTTGAGTTGCATCGTTTTGTCATCAGACAGGAGTACATTTAATAGAACAAAAGTCAAAATTTTGGTGGACATACCAGCATCAACATTTGCATCGCCTCGATCCATAGTGTTTTAACTCACTTTTTGCATTTCTGAGTTAGGGATTGAATTAAGCAGGGTCTAAATAATAATCTAGAGAAAACTATCATTCATAGATAACTCTCTGTGACTGGTTTAGCAACATACTTCCTCCTGGTTCACTAAATTACAATTTGGTGCTCTCATTTCAAGTTCTATCTCTGAAAATATCAAGTGAGTTAGTAAACTATGGTTCAAGAGTTACTCTGTCACATGACCATGGCCGTTTCTCCTTACAATCATATTTCTTCATTTTCTCCCAGGAATTTAGCACTAGAACAATGATTTGATTTATATTTTTTATTGACATTACTTGGTGGAATTCCATGACTAAATTATTTAAATACAACAATGATTTTTTTCACATTTTAGATATCGACCAGAAGCGTGTTTTTGTATTGTCTTATTTTTTAAATAATTTATTTATCTCCTTTAACAAATAAACTATTAAAAAAACTAAGATGATGTAAACACGTTACTTGTCGATATCTAAAAATTGTAAAAAAATTATTGCTTTAGTGGTAAATTCCAGGGCATAGATTACAAGCATTTCTACATGTATATGAATCGCAGTTGTGACGCGAATATGATACATAATTGGTAAAATCTTTTTTAAATATACCGGTCACTGCAAAGTTATACACTGTGCAACAAAACTCGTTGTACAAGCGGGAAACCAGTGAATCTACATCATATTTGGAGTCGATTTTGTAGAGTGAAATTATTTGATTTGGCCTATAATTTCGAGAAAATTTATAAAGAAGTTGATTTTTTTTCAAATTATTATCAGATATCATTTACTTAGTCAAATTAATACTATTCCTAAACAAAATAAGAAAAACAGCATTTTAATAAGAATTAATGGAATTTGACTTAATCTGCGGTACTTATGAAAGCTTTTGTAAGAAGAAAATTATTTTTTTTACCTAGATTCAAGTCATATTATACATTCGACTCCAAATATGATTTAGATTCACCAGTTTTCGGGTTGTACTACGAGTTTTGTTACTCCATGTAGATATGCTCGTAATCTGGGCCCAGAAAGAAAATCGAGAACTACGATTGTATGCAGAAGCAGCCTTCCTCCCTCGGAGTGTGGGGTGCTGGAGGTGTGGGGAGGGGGGGGGCGGAGGGGGCGGCTGGGCCTAGTCGGTGGGCCGCCTCTCGCTGTTCTTCTTGGTGAACTCCTCGGCGTTCTTGGTGAACTTCTTGCGGTCCTTGAGGAACTCCTCGGCCAGCTCGGCCCGCAGCGGGTGCTCCGGCTCCGGGTCGTTCACCAGCGCGACCAGCGCCTGGATCACTGGAAAGCAGACACTCAATTTACTCTACTGGATAAAAATGTTGTAGCGGCGGTTGGGCTTACAATACAAGGGACTAGATCTTCCTAAATATAATAAATAATACGGAAAAGAGACACTTTAATACAATATACCGAAAATAAGTAACATGCTTCGAACAACTATTAAAAAAGTAATTAATTTTTCATATTTAAAAGAGAATTGTTGCTAGAGCGAGAGTTATTGTACTGAGTTTTTTTTAAAAATATTTTCTAGTTTTACGGTTATCAAACATGGTGAATATGCTTGTAAATAGAATAATTATATTTTTACATATTATGTATTTTAGAATTTTGTTCGCAAGAGTATGTAATGCATATTTTAATTTTGTATTTTGAACGAGTATATAAATATGCACCTACTGACGAGTTGCAGTTGGCAACTCAGTAGGACACTTATTATTTTGTTTTATATTCATATAAAATTAAAAATTAAAAACATTTGAGTTCTTATGATATAGGTACTCGAATATTTCAATTTCGGGCTGGTTTCAAATAGTCTTAAATAACTGTGCCAGAAAGCAGGAAACAAGCTGTGCTGGAGTGAGATCGAACCTAGGTATTCCAAACTAGACCATAACCTGGTTCACTTACTAATATAGCCATCACTAAATTTGGACCGGTTCCTCGGGCAAGTTGGAGTGAATGTATTAATGACAATCTTAGAGCCAAGACAAAAATAGGGGCAATGAAAGCATTTGGTCGCGTATACAACATTCTCTTTTTTGCTATTTTCCAGTTAAAACTGAACCTATAAAGTCTCGCAGATTGGCTTAAAAAATCGGTAGAGTTGTGCTGGATTAAAAAGACTCAATAGTCTTCGGAAACTGTTTAAGAAAAGATAGTTTCCTCATAAGTAAGACCATGTATGATAGGTGTACAAATGTCGAAATTAGAGCAGAGTGCAAGGCTGAGATAAGCATTATCGACAAAATTAAGAAAGGGCTTTTACGATGGTTTGGTCATGTGGAGCGAATGAGTGATGAAAGAACGGCTAAAAGAAGTTTAAATGCAAGCGTGCCTGGATGTAGAAGCCGCGGAAGGCCGAGAAAGACATGGCATGACCAAGTACGTCAAGTACTTGAAAGTGGACATGTGAAAAGTCGGAATGATCGGCGTATGTGCATGAGAAGATGTATGAATGTAGAGGAAGCAAAGGAAGTCTGTCAGGACAGAGTGGTATGGCGTTCTATCCTCTCTGCCTACCCCTACGGAGAAATGGCGTGATGGTTAGTTAGTTAGTTAGTTAGTTTCCTTATCTGCACTGCAAGAGGCCCATTTTATGTAGGTGTTTGTTAAATCTGCAGTGTCCATTTTTTTGTCTGGTAATATTGGGACAAACCTTGATCAGTCTTGGTAGCCGGCTTCCAGTTCTCGGCGCTGATGATGGGCAGGCAGACCTGGCCTTTCTCGTCTATGTTGGGATGGTATATCTTGGTCTTGAAGCTGATCTTGGGCGGCTTGAAGGGATATTCTGCCGGGAAGTTTATTTCGATGCGGAAGGCTCCCTTGTTGTAGGGTGCATTGTCCTAAACAAAATATTTATTATTAACTCAATGTTTGTAGCACTCACTTTGTAGTTTACCAAAATTATGAAATGAAACACACTTACACGCAATACAAAGTATTTTATACTAAACCCTGTTATAGTAGTATCTCCGAAACCAGTTAAAATTTTAAAAATAAACAAGTAGTTTAAAACAAAAGTGAGTTTCATTTCATAAAATATTACTTATTTATACTTTTAAACAAATTTTTAAGATTCAAAATCATTGGTATCATCTCCATAACAAGCGTAATGCTTAAATTACGTAAATTTAAAGGCGAAGCACTGTTTTTTTTCTTCTAAAATACGTATTTTTCTTTCCTGCATATCATCCGAATGATGTAGCTTGGCGCTTATTGAACAAAACTAAACGCCGATTGGATATATAGGTTACCAATGGAAAGGGATAACAGTGTCGAGAAGGAGGAGCACAATAAACATACTAACCGGTACAATAAGTCCTTGCCATGTGAGAATATTTGTTTCATCAACTTGTATGTCCCTAAATGATTTTAGTCCAGACTGTCGGATGTCACCCAGCTCCTAGAAAGAAAAAAACAAATCATTCAAATATATACGAGATAAAGAGGCAGGATTGGTCTTGTTAGTTGGTGGTTTGACTGTACTTAATTGCATTGCCAATGCCATAATAATCGGCTAACTTAATTAAATGGCAATTTTGGAATTGGGGCGCTTTACAATATTATAAACTATATTAATCTATTATTAATATTCAAAGCATAAACTTTGTGGTCCAACATTTTAATATTATGTTAATAAAAATTTGTATAAAACCACTCAACGACTTTTCTGTCTACTGGTTTCGAGACGTAGCGCGTCTCTTCGTCAGGACAACAACACTACACCAACATGCAAATACCACTACACACCTTCACCATTTGTAGTAGATTTACAAAAATATAAAATCGACATGCAGATTAGACACATGCTTCACTATACCACCACCAAGGGTTAATGATTTATGAAGCTAATAGTTCAAAAGGGTTAACAATTGGAAAGAAGGAAAGGGGGGGGGGGTAGGGTGACCATTACAATGAAATATCGAATAATGGACTATATTGGCAAGTTACTTGATTATTAATTAATGGGACATTATTTTTCAAAGCCTTCTTTATGTAAAAATATCTCCATGTTATTTACTTTCAGTCCCTTATTATTTATGTGTAAAACTTTAACACCTGTATCTTTATTAAATTCATGATTTGAGTCTATAATATGGTTGGCAAATTCTGAGAAGTTTTTATCACTAAGACATCTCATGTGTTCTTTTACACGAGTATCGAAATTTCTTGACGTTCGTTTTTATTAACATAATATATGAATCTATGCTCCTAACATTAAATTTAAATCCTGAAACTAAAGGTAACTAAAGCAATAATGTATTTTGGCAATTTAAATGTGAGATTTGAAAAGGGTGCGTCTTGAACTGAGACCGAAACTGACTGATGTTGCTGAGTTTAGAAATTGAAATTATAAACTCATTTCAATTATAACAAAATATAGCTATTTCCATAGCTAACAATCTGTTAATTATTTTAAGATACTTAAATAATAATTTTAACAGGTTATGACCCTACATTTAAGCTTAAAACCTTAACATCTTAAAACAGCATTTCTGCAAATTTTGCAGTTTTGGCATTGTATAGACGAAATGTTGCACATTGATAGAAAACGGTTTTAAGCGTAATAAACAGTGTTTCTAGAGTTATTGACTTTTGCCTGAACGGCGACGATATGTAATGATTTTAGAAAAAAATAAACTGGAGACAGAATTCTCGTCTCGTATTCGCTCTAATTTTCTAATTACAAAGGAAGTAAACAAACAGGGAATACAAAAATCTACAAGGTTCGGGTAATGCGAATTCAACAGAGCATAAAATCGTCTAGAATTTTCGACTTCGACCTTGCGAACAGCAAATAATTGTACAAAAAGTGACCGAAATATTGACAACACAAGCTTTATTTATTTCTTACAAAAATAACAATAATTTGAGACAATCTAGAATTAAATAAGTTACAGGAAAATCATTATACACACATGTCAAAATCAACATAAAAAGAACGCGTAATTTCGAATAGAAGAAAATTTAAATGACGCAGAAAATTATTTTTTCAATTTGAATTATTGAGTAATATTAAAAGATTAAAATATTTGGGTAGATCTTGTGATAAGGACCGCATTTATTATTTTTACCTTTTGTAGTCTTCTTGTCGCTGCCATTTTGAGTAACTGTCACGTTTAGTCACGTCCCGTGGTTTTCACTATCAACTATGATTTGTTCACACTTTGATGGTTGCTGAAGAAAAATGATGCATTAGTCAATAGATTATTCGATCATAAAAGCATTCAAGAGGATTCTAAAAACATTTCTAATTTCCAGCGCTTTTAGAGAAACCAAACACCGACGCCTCTAGCACCAGTCGAAATTCGAAACTATATGAAGTTCGTGCGGTTTGAAGTTCGTGCGCAAATACCGCAAAATGAAAATAGTGATGCTATTCGTTGAATTTTTTTTCGGGGATCTTCTATCCTACTTTTCCCATTTCAATATTTGAAAAAATTTCAATTCGTAAAATTTAATATATTATTTTGGTATATATGTTACCGGCAATCTGTATAATTCAGATATTCTATACAATATATAAAATACCTATAAAAGGTAATCAGTGGCGGCATAGCGTGGGTTGGCACCCGGGGCGGTTTTCAAATGAGCACCCCCCAAAATTGTCTGAGTTTACTTTTCTTTCCCTTTCAATTGACCAAATAGAGAGATTGGTTTGTCGCGCTTGGCGCGCGCGCGCGCTAGGTAGTAGCTTTTAAATACGATTTAATTGACTTTAATTTTGAAAAGCTTCCTTCACACGAAGCCACCTAAATGCAAATAGTTGGGAAGAATCTGAGACACAGCGCTAGATTCGGAACGGACACAGAATAGTCTCATTTTACAATGAATCTCAGAACTTCCAGAGTAGGGATGTCATCCATTGTTTTGTATCGATGGTTTAGTTCCTCATAAAATATATCGACACATTCTAACATTGCTCTCTGTCTGGCAATGTAAGTCCAGAGTCTCTGGCCTCTTCTCCTGGCAGACGTTTCCGGAATCTCCTCCTTCCTCTTCTTTCAATTGAAATATCTAAGTCTTCACATTTTTAGTTGCATAGGAAATAGCTCTTTCCACTATTTTGATACGTTGACTTTGAAGGAAAAAATTTGAGCGCTTTGCACTGTGGACGGTGTCACCCTTTGGTATAATCTAGAAAATAGGCGTCCAGGTAATGACTTGTTGACAATCCGTCGGCAATTTGCGTCAGAGCTTTGGGACTTGGACCTGACTTGGGAGGATGCACGGGAACTGGCGACCGATCGCTTGGCGTGGAGGCAGTTTATGAAATTCATATGCTCCACATACGGAGCGGAAATGGATTGATGAGAATGGGCTTGTAAACCAAAAATTTCTGTGAATGTTTCTGCATGATAATAAATAAAACAAAAAATCACAAGAACATCGGTGCAATCTGTTTATAAATCTTATAATTAAAAACAGAGATACAATAATTTACAGTTTGATTTTTTTGTCAAGATTTTGCATGATAGGCAATCAGTGACGTCACCGATCATAATATGTGGAATAAAAACTATAAATGATTGTATCTCGCTTATTAATTTTGGAATTTGCGAACGGATTGTGCTGATGGTTTTGTAATTCTTCGCTTTATCTTACTGCATTCACAGAAAATCTGGTTTATAAGCCCATTATAGAAGCCCATTATTTTTAAACAAAAAAATCAGAATATTTAATTTTGTATTATTTCTTCCTGTCATTATTTTCTTAGGGGTCGTTTGGAAATCTAAAAATTTTAAGGAAACAAGATTTTAAAGTATCGATATTAAATGGTTGCCACATCCCTACTAAATCCAATATTAATCTATGCTGTCATCTGTCATTTGTCATCCTTTCTGTCACTTGTTCGATGTGAGTTTGATGTGCACGTTCGCCTTGGTATTTCGTCGCAATTCATAAAAAGTCATTTAACTTTTAATTTATAAAACTCCTTGCCCTTAAAATATGTGAATAAATAAAGGTAATTGTTAAATAACGCTCGCAAACCCAGTGACATAGCGAATTATACTCAAAACCGCAGTGTTCAATTAGCAATCAATTTATGTCTTTATCAACAGCACGCGATCGACTGAAATCTCATAGCAGAAGGGTCGCGCTGTGCATCATGCAAAACATTATAAAATAATGGTGTTTAATTTAATGAAAACAAGGATAACAAATCAAATATAAAAATGCAACCTCTGGTTTCACCCGTTGGTAAGTTTACTATTTTGTATTTCTTTTGTTTATTTATATAAAATTAAAAATTTCTAAATCTGTGCTATGATTCATACAAATCTGTAAATAGTGTAATGTTACAAATGCGGACTTTGTTCTCTTTGTAATGTGTGTTTGTAAAACTAAATAAATGCTTTCTATGATAATATCACTGTGATTCTATTTGTAAACAACATCGAATTTGCTTCTTGTTTACATATAAACACATTACTTCTCTTGTAATGTAGTCAATACTAACAATTGCAATAGGGTCTTGTTTATTTATTTATCATAGATTAAATATTGATTTATTTTTGTCTAGTTAACTATACATTTTTTTTAAATTTTGACAAAGTAGGTACCAATCTATGGAGATATTTTTTCTGGATTTTTTTCTTAGTATTTTATAGATACCTAATAAATATAAAAATATTAATTGCCATTTTGGTCTTAAATTGGTAAAATGGCGGCCTCTGTAGCATAATGGCTAAGACGCTGGACTCACGATGCGGAGGTTCTGAGTTCGATATCGTCAACTACAGATCACGATATAAATATCCTTGTCTACAGATCATAATACATGGAGTAACAAAACTCTTAGTACAACCCGAAAACTGGTGAATCTACATCATATTTGGAGTCGAATGTGTAAAATGACTTTTTAACCCGTGTTTGAATTTTTTTTTTTCATCATAAAAGCTTTCAAATGTATGGCAGATTAAGTAAAATTGCACAAATTCTTATTAATATGCGTTTTTTTTTTTATTTTGTTTTTTCATGGATAGTATATATATGACTAAATAAATGATATTTGGGGGATACTTCACAAAGCGTGGTAATTTTTATGAGGACTAGTCTATGGTAAATCCATAGTATAACAGGCTATGAAATTAATACAGTAGGTTAAGATAGGTTGGGTTTAATAAAATAATTTAAATCAAATAGCTATTTAAAAGCAATATCCTTTATAATATGTTATTAAATTTATACAGTAGGTTAAGATAGGTTGGGTTTAATAAAATAATTTAAAATCAAATAGCTATTTAAAAGCGAAATTTATACAGGGGGTTAAGATTTTTAAATCCAACCAATCACAGCTTTGCCCATTTCTATGCTGTACCTCTATAATATAGAGAGTAAAAACTTTTGTGGAATTTTGACAGCTCTACCGCGCTTTGTGAAGTATGCCGATATTTGATAACAATTTGTAAAAATTCGTAATAAATTTTTTCAAAAACTATGGGTCAAATAAAAAAATATTATTCTACAAAATCGATTCCAAATATGACTAGGATTCACCGGTTTCCCGCTCGTACGTGGAGTTTTGTTACACCATGTATGATACCCTTGCCTACAGATCACGAGTCTCGTCGCCATGAAGGAGAAACGAGCACAGCGGAAGCACAAGAGTACACACCGCTGCTGCGTCACTACTCTCCCAGGAGAAGCTCCAAGCTCACCACGCTGTTTGTCACAACGCTGATGCTCGCACTTGTGTTCGGCATTGTCGTCAGCCTGTTTCTCCTCCTAGAAGAAGGTCAGTTCTGTCATTTCACCATCTCATCATCATCATACCATATCCTGTCTCCAGGCCAAGCGATCAACGGTCAGCTCCCGTACATCCTCCTAATTGCCGGCGAAGACATATGTAGTATATGGCATAGCCAGCCCAAACGCCTTCGCCGGATGACAGTAGATACCTAGGGTTGCTGTGCCTGTTCCTTCGCTTCTGTGTTCCTTACAAAGTCAAACCACAGCACACATAATATTCTTCTAAGACACCTATTCTTAAAACTCAGAAGTCTGTCATTTCGCTATTCAATTTAGTAAGTCCGCTCAATGTTTTATGGAGTAATCCTAACTAACTAACCATCACGCCATTTCCCCGAAGGGGTAGGCAGAGAGGATAGAACGCCACACCACTCTGTCCTGGCACACTTCTCTTGCTTCCTCCACATTCATACATCTCCTCATGCACGCACGTCGATTATTCCGACTTCTTACATGCCCACTTTCAAGCACTTGTTTTACTTGATCATGCCATGTCTTTCTCGGCCTTCCTCGACTTCTACATCCAGGCACAGTCGCATCATATATTTTTTTAGATGTTCTTTCATCATCCATTCGCTCTACATGACCGAACCAACGTAAAAGACCTTTCTTAATTTTGTCGATAATGCTTATCTCAGCCTTGCATTCTGCTCTAATTTCAACATTAGTGCACCTATCATACATAGTTTTACCACACATTCGCCTGAGAGATCGCATTTCAACTGCATTCAATTTACTTTCATCCTTATTTTTCCAACTCCATGCTTCGCTTCCATACATAAGGGTTGGTACCAGAACTCCATTGTGCACTGCCAATTTAGCCTCTAGTAATCCCACTTCAATATAAAGAATTTGTATGGAAAATAGTGCTTGTGACAAAAGTTCGAAGCTTAATAAGTATTTTCTTGAAATCGAAGGACTTGAAAACTTTTTCACATTCTTAGATATTAATGTGAAGACACAAAGCTTATCGCTTACTCCATTTACCTTAAGTATAGACTTACCAACCATTGGCATATCCATACTGCCAATACTATCTGCTATCTGCCACCTTAGTTAAGAAAAGTGCCTCTATAATAAATAAAAATTAATTTAAATTGCAAAGGTCAAAGTAGGGTGAAGTTTGAAGCCAAAATGACCGCGTACGTATGACATAAAAAGGTCCTTGTCGGGACCGCCAGGGATCCTTCGTTTTATTACGCGACTCGAATAGAATGCAACACGGCCCTTGTCTAATATAAGGAATCATAATCAAACAATCTCTTGAAAACAAGCTTATTTTTTTAATACGAATCTTAGAGGCATGCACTCATCACCACTTTAAGGATATTGTTGTTAAAATGATTATTTGTAAAATTCGTAAGTTTCAGAAAGACATTTTTTTACAAACGGGTATAGATTAATTAATAATATTATTATCATTTCATGGAATTCTTCAAAACAAACAATGAATACTCGTACTTATTGTATTTTTTGGTTCATAAAAACACATTTAAAATAAAATCGCCACCGAAAATAACAATTTGTGTTAAAATTTTCTTGGTAATCTTTTCTTTACTTGTTTTCTTTTCCAAGTATTTTTTTTTACTATCTCAATATAAGTAGCTGTAGTAGACAGTAAAATAATTGTGATTTTTATATTATATCTGTATGATATGGTCATGACCATGTTGTTGCTGATTTTCTAGATAAAATTTTTCTAGCCTTGAGGTTTTTTAAATAAATTCTAATAAGATAGTAATAATCGAGATAATGAAGTTAAATATATGCAAGCGTTACTATATTATTATTATTCATTATAATAATAGTTTATCAACATAATAATTATAGTTTTTATGCTTACATAATCTACTCATTAAATTTTTGTTATAGTTACCGCTAGATTACACATTATCTGCTTAATTTAATATAACCTGTTTTTCAGCATACATAAAAATAAAAAAATATTTATATTGTAGATTTATTTAGCTATAATGAAAAATTAATACAGCTAATATAATACTTTTTTTTTTATAAACATTTTATATATTAATCAGCATCATACCATATCCGCTCCCTATGAGGAGCATATGGAATCCACAAACTGCCTCCAGGCCAAGCGATCAGCCGCCAGCTCCCGTGCACCCTCTCAAGTCAAGTCCACGTCCCGCTCTGACGCAAACTGCCGACGAATTGTCAACAGTGGACGACCAGGTCGTCGAGAACCTGATGCCTTGTAAAATAGGCAAGCATGGTTAAGGCTTTCGGGAGGCATACGTAGTATATGGCCTAGCCAGCCGAAACGCCTTCGCCGGATGACAGTAGATACCAAGGGTTGCTGTGTCCGTTGCCTCACCTCTGTGTTCCTTACAAAGTCAAACCACCGCACACCTAAAATTCTTCTAAGACACCCATTCTCAAAACTCAGAAGTCTGCTATCTTGGGCCCGTATATTAATAAATTTTGTGCTACATGTCCATTAAAAAAGATTCCTTTAGGCTTGCGCCATCATTCCGACTGAATTAAATTTGACGTTGACCTTTTATCAATCTTCTTATCAAAAAAGTTGTTTCGTAATTTAGTGTTTAGCGAAATCAAATTTATCGTCGCCTAACACTTTCATCCAAATTATAATGAGGTAACCTGTGAAACATTTGGTCATACAATGTGGACCTTTTGTAATCAGTATTGATTGTGATACACTAATTGAGAAACTCGGAGAAATTTACAAATACAATATTTGAAATGAAGAATAAATATGTTTCTCAGAAGAATATTAGGTATGTGATGGTTTGACTTTGTGAGGAATGAACACAGCAATCCTCGGTATCTACTGTCATCAGCAAAAGCATTTCGGCTGGCTGGGGGGCACATATGCTTTCTGAGAGCCTTTTTTAAAAAAAAAATTTAACCACCTTAACAGGCCCCAGGAGGCCCAATTACAGAGGGGAACAACATCACAAACACCCAGGCTTGAGAAAAATCACTTTCGAACCCGGAACCTCCGTATCGTGAGTCCAGCGTCTTAGCCATTGCGCTACGGAGGCTTGCTTGCCTATTTCATAAGGCGTCAGGTTCTCAGTGCCCTCGACCTCAACTGTTGACAATCTGTCGGCAGTTTGCTTCAGAACTACGGGGCGTGAACCTAACTTCGGATGTTTATTTTGATTTATTAGGTAATTTAAATTAAAGCTGTCTAGATAAAAAATGAATTGTACGAGTTCTCGTTGTTATTTTCTTAATTTTAATTTCAGATCGACAATGGCCAGTGAATATACCGTTTGAGATGATAACGCGGACTCAGTGGAACGCTAAACCTTCTCGCTGGCCGCTGGAGCCCTCCGCAAAGCCGGCCACGCACGTCATCGTGCTTCACACCGGCACCGCGGAGTGCCACGACGTCAGTCAGTGTGTTGGCATTGTCCGACAATTACAGGTATCATAACAATTACAGATTTATCAGACTTAGTTTAAAGCATGTTAACTAACCCAACCATCACGCCAAACAGAGTATCAATCCAACATGAAGTTAGAAAAGAAGGACAAAAGTAGACTAAATTCTGTTAAAATGTGATCTCTAAGGCAAATGAGTGATAAAACTATGTATGATAGGCGTTTTAATGTCAAAATTATAGAGGAGTGTAAAGCATATTAACTGTATAGTATTATTAACTTGTGATCAAAGTACCCGAAGACTCTAGTAATTAAAAGGAAAAAATTATTTGCAGTAAACACAGCTAAGAATATTTAAAAAAATATGTAGAACATTAGAAAAGGTTTGTTCATCGAACAAAGCAATAGTGTAAAGGTAGAATCATTTTTACTATAAAGACCATAACAATAACATAATCTACGTAATTTTTTATTGTATATATTATAATTATTTCCCTTCTTCTTCTTCTGGTATAAAGATACCAATATCTTGTATTCTTTTTTTAAAATTATCTTGTTTACATTATCTGTTATTTTTCCATTTTTACATGACCTTATTTTTTTCTTTTGCCACGTGCAAACTGTTTGACTTTCACAGTATACCCACAAACAGGCTATGCCTTGGTGGGATTTTTTTTTTTTTTTTTTTTTTAATTAATATGTGTTTTTATTCTGTTCTATTCTATAGTGGGGATCAGGGCATTAAGCTTCTGACGACATTGTGACTTATGGATCTATTGTGAGGGTTCCTTTTGATTTTGTTCTCACTCTCTTGGCCTAGCATAGGATTAAGATAAAAGAAACAAATATCCATTTACTTATTCTTCCACAAATGACCAAAAATCACCTTTAGTCATTTTCTGCATGTAGATGAATGTCTGCAATATAAATGTCGCTATTTGATCTGTAAATAAATATTTATTTCAACGTCTGTTCTTCAGAATACATTTCAAGGTCCCGATCACAACATGACAGACATTCCATTCAACTTTATGGTGAGCGGTAACGGGTTGACTTACGAGGGAAGAAGTTGGGACGTGAAAGGAGAGATCGATCCGGAGCTCGATGTTGTGGCTGTTAATATTGCGGCCATAGGTAATAAATACACATTTATATTCAATGAAAACATTCTCAAAGTCATGTAGCATGTTTTCAAAGTTCTTTTTCAAATATGTTCTATCATTTGAAACCTAGTACAGCACATGAAAAGTAGCTTTGCTACATATGCCTTCGTTCATTTGTGCCTTCTATAAGATATAATATATATTGAATTAGTGATTTATAAATCCATGCGTAAATAACACAAAAACACAAAAATGTCACTACAAAATTGCGAATGTTGAAGAAAGGAGACCGTAACTTTTGTTTACAGATTACTTACTTTTAACATTAATCACGATAATTAAATATTATATCGTAATTATAGATTTTTTGTACACATGTCTTTCTGTGATGGATAGAACTGATGGTGTAAAACATCACTGAATACTTAACTTAACTTACAACTAGATATATGTTTTTGTTTTATTGAGCCCTTGAAATCATTCTTAAGTAACTTATTAAACAAACAATGTGAGTGCATAACGATAAGCATGAATTTTAGACAGATTGATTATTTTTTCAGGAAACTTCACAGAAAAAGAACCGAGTTCTTTACAGTTAGAGGAGCTTAGAGCATTTTTAGATGAGTCAATCTGGCGGAGAAAACTGTCTCCTTACTACACCGTCGTGGGAAGACCGTTCAGAGGAACACCCACTAAATTATTCAGGTTTGTCAGCAAATCAAGCCACTGGAGGGACTTGTGATCTTA
This sequence comes from Micrasema minimum, assembly GCA_022494985.1. Classification (NCBI taxonomy): domain Eukaryota; kingdom Metazoa; phylum Arthropoda; class Insecta; order Trichoptera; family Brachycentridae; genus Micrasema; species Micrasema minimum. Next base: position 11,154 of record JAGVSP010003411.1, on the reverse strand, counting down.
GCCATGTCTGTGTTTAGTCGAGTTATAGTTTTATATAACTCTAGTAAGTGAAGAGTTTGGTGTTGTGTCTCTCCGTGAAACCGCACAAATTCGTGGTGTATTGAATTATTTCAATATCGTTTTACTAAACTGGATTTATTATATTAGTAGCAGGCATTGAAATGATGTAAACGTAAAGTATTATCGCAGACTAACATGGATGGTTGACAGGCTTTTTAACTTAATCAACAGTTTCGCAGGAGATAAACAAAATCTTTTACTAACAACTTTATGATTTTCCTTTTCTAAATTGATGCAAAATGCAATTGATGTTTGGCCATAAATGTTAGTTAATATAAAATGGCGGTCCACTCTCAACATAATAACCCTTTTCCACATCATTGATTTTGGATAAAGCTTCTTCATTATTGTAAAAGGATGTCAACTCATTTATTATGTTTATAACACTGTTTGATACAGTTGTTGACAACTTCATTACACATCTGTATTTTCTTTTTACGAGTGAATTGACAATAATTTAATCTATGCTTTTTATAATTCATCGCCTTAAAATAATGAAATGTTTCAAACTTTTTAAATCGTTTTTTTTCCTACAAACAATAGTATATAACATTTGTTTTGAAATGAGAAACTGTGCTGTAAGCTCCAAACTTTGCTGAAGTTATTTATTTATTTATTTATGGATGATTTATTAAGCGCTATTTTTGCGATAAATTGCCTCAAGAGCGCTGTACAATAAAGAGACTAGATCAGAACACCTTGCAGCTACCAAGCGCATGGGCGATTGGGATTTTTTCTAGCCTCCTACAGTTTAAACAGATTTTATTACATGATATAAAAAATATTTTAAAGTCAATACCATACTTAGATTATAATGATGGATTATGTGTAAACAATATAACTTTGTAGGGAGATAGATTCTTGTCTTGCAGCTACTGAGCGCATGGACGATAGATTCTACCTTTCTTTACAAAATTTGAATTGTTAAAAATAGTGAAATGTGTATAGATTCAATATGTAAATGAACTTTTCTAATAAGAATTTAAAAATGAATGTTGTGTAGAGAAGGCATGCGACTAGTTGACCGAAGTATGGGTAGCGTTGAATGAATGACAGTAAATAATGTGACCCACTACACTCTCCAACTTTGGCCAACTTCATGCGAAATCCATATTTATTTAATTCCTGAAATTGTCTGTATAATAATCAAAAACCATCTAAAACCAAAGAAATTTTATTAATGACTAAAATAACATTGTTTTAATCTTTCTACCACATAAGTCAAAACGCCATTTTTATTTATTTACTGTTTTAATTAGTTGATTTAGGTGTGTTCTAAGCCTGTTTTATATGCTATAGTTTCTTGAACAAGGTTAGGTTAAGATTTTAATTTTGGAAAATGTTGTCTCATAAGTAATATGCAAGCTGACAAAATCTTGAGTCCAATAAAGCATATTTCCTGTTCGAAATCTGATTTTGAAAAAAATTAAAAACAGGACCTGTTCAAGTAAATATTATAAGGACTGATACATGTTTTAAAAATACCTTCCTTATAAAAAAATTTTGATGTTTAAGCAATAAAATGTACAATATACTTACATAGTTCTAAAAATTAAAAGAATTAAATGAAAACAGTTGCATAATAATAATAAATAAAACCATAACTTATTGAAATCTCAACAGAGAAGCTCTGGAAATGATTTTTTAAATATTTGTATTATCTAGGCGGGTTTACAGGGCTTATGACCTGTCATTGGCAGGGCTAATTGGTCACTTGATGTATTACATTCCCCATTCTGCCTATCATCTGATAATTATATATATATATATAATTTTTTGAAACCTTGTAATATATTGAAATCGCCTCCGTCATTCCGAGTTTAATTACTAATTAGAAGACGCCTGAAGATGTCTCTTCAATTTATTTTTGCTAATACCAGTAAATTTTTAACATTTTTAATGTGTACAAATAGTTGTAGACAAATTACTAAATTATACCCATCTTGGGCCAGTATCAATCATCTCAACAGAGAAGCTCTGGAAATGATTTTTTAAATTTATTATCTAGGCGCTTACAGCAGAAAATATTTTTTTGGAGGTTCTATGTTGGGATATCAATAATTATTGATATTGGCCCAACATAGGTATAATCCAGTAATTTGTCTACAAGTATTTGTACACATTCAAAATGATTTAAAAATCAGAATATTTTATCACAATATATTAAATTCAGTTTAAGCATTTATAAACATTTAATTCAGAGTTTTATAAATATATTTTTTATGTCAGGTTTTTGCGACCCTCTATGATGTGCATTTTTCAGAACCACCCATGATTAGTCCTAAACTTTGGATGGAATAAACTAAAATACGAAAATTATATTGTATTTTATAACATTGTAAAATGTTCTAATTTTCCCTAACAAAAACATCAATGCAATACGGAGAAATTTATCCGACATTTAGGTATGAAGTGTTTTGCGAAAATGATTAACTGTTTTTTGTAGTCTGCATTTAAATTTGGACTTTAAATTTTAAAAGAAATCATGCATATTTTGAAATTTATTGTATATATGAAATTAAGTTAATAATTATTGTAAATAATCATTTTTAAAGTATTAAATTGTTACCAATATCATTACAATTTTTGTTCTGATAGCCCGAACATATTTTTGTAAATTACAGTCAGTTTAAAAGACAATAATTTAAAGTTTAATTTGGTTTTCTTAAATTATCAAAGCCTTTTTAATTCTGATGGTGTTTTTCTGGGCTGTTATGCCTTGAACATTTTCGACAAGAATAGCAAGATGATTCAGAAAAATGTATAGCCGCATAAAGTTTATTAGTAAAAATATAAGCATTTTATGGCTATTTTATTTATTTTATTTTATCTTTGAATACAATTTTTTTTTCCAATCTGTTATGTAAAGAGGTATGAATATTTTATTATAAAAAATAAAAATCTCAACTTACAAAACCTTGAAGTTTTATTTAAATATTTGCATGCACTGAAACTGCACTGCAGTAATCTTTCATCATAATCTTAATTATGCCTGTTGAGCGATATCACATTCTGTTTCACATGGATGTATTTTCTTGATATTCCACCAGTAACATGATATGAGTATAATATTGTGTTGACATTTTAATGACTTCAATATTGCAAGTAGAAACACAAACGATAGACGCCACCTTAATAATACAGTTATTTTCTGAGGCTGTGTTTTAAAAATAAACCATGGGTGTAGCAATTAGCAATATCTAATTTATTGTTAACAATGATTTTTTATAAGAGATCTTGTCAAAGTTACATTACAGAGCAACAGGCAACTTTTGTAAGACCTAAAGTATAATTTATAGTGATTTCTCCAAGACCTAAACTATGTTAGTGTCCCAAATTTAATATTAACGGGATGATCTAAAGCTCTCTGCAATATCTTTCACAAGGTATGATGATTTGTCAAAAGCCTTAAAGGATCTCTAAGGAAAATCAAGAATTCGTCCAATACGGAGCAAAAGATCTTTGAAAGCGCATTTGAAAAAAAAGCAATATTATTTGGGAGTAGGTGCTATTTCAAATGCATTTAAAAAATCGATATTATTATGAAATCGATTAGGACACACTATTTTCAAAATCCATCATAGATACGAGCTTGATTTTTCTTTGTCTTTGCATTCAAATGTCAATCTAGAAATGTCAGATTAAAAAAGTGTGGTTACATTAGTATTCCGTTTCATTTTTTACAAAAATTGCGTTATAATAGCGTTAAATAACTTTATTATTAAATGGAAACAGCTTTGAACTCAAATGAAAATGCAAAGGTTACACCAAAACGAAATCTTTCCACAGGAGGGAAAATCTTGATCGGAATAACCGGTGGAATCGGCGTTGGTTTAAGTATATTATGCCTACCGTTTGTAACTCCAGCGCTAAGAAAAGTGTGTTTACCCTACGTCCCAGCAACTAATGTCCAGGTTCAGAATGTTTTGACAGGGCTAAACGGTCGTTCTGGAAAATTATTAGACATAGGATCGGGAGATGGTAGAATTGTCGTTGCCGCAGCGAAAAATGGCTTCACAGCACACGGAGTCGAACTAAACCCGTGGCTGGTACAATATTCCAGACTCAACGCGATATATAATAAAGTGGCGCCAAGCACGGCTTTTTATCGTCAAGACTTGTGGAAGTTTAATCTAAATCCTTATAGTAATATCGTCATATTCGGCGTGGAAGAGATGATGAAACAACTTGAAGAAAAGATTGAGAAAGAAGCCCAAGATGGCGTCACAATCATTGCGTGTAGATTCCCCCTAGCAAGTCTGAAGCCAGAGGAAGTTGTGGGGGACGGAGTTGATACTGTCTGGAGATACCAGTTAAAGAAATAGACAATTAAATTCATCATTAACCAACTGTATTCCTGCCTAGTCTTCGGTTATTGGGATATCTTTACTCTAATATTAAACTCCATTCCAAGTCCTTGGAACCCATTTTATCTGATCAGTGCTATGAATTTGTTGAATTAACATTATAAATGATCGCAAATCAGTAACTTTTCAGTAGGGTGCATAAAAACGAAATACTACTGCTTGAAGAGAAGTTTATAGAAACTGTGTTCTACGAAGATAATTACTGTAACAAATACACCAATAAAGTTATTCTGATAACTCAGTATAATATTCGTTTTTTTGTGGTTAAAAGATACATTCATTTAAAGTTTTATCTTTGATCAATATAGAAGAAGTGCACATTTATGTTTTGAAGTATTGAATTTGAGGTCTGATTTCGTTATCCATGTTAGAATTTTGTGTCATGCTTTTGTGCTTAGTAATGTTTATTCACTATTATCTTTTTATTTACGTTCCTTTCTGTATTTACCTGATGTTTTATCTATATTGTATGCAAGGGAACTAAATACTAATACCAACTAATACTCCACTGTTCGTATCATAGGTTACACAAGAAAATGGTGGAACTTCAGAAATGTAAAAAAAACGTTTTCAATGCCATCTGTTAGTTTTCGATCAAAGCTTTAATTTGAAAAAAATGTTACTTTAAATCACACACGACGTGAACCATGTAACTCCGTATACTTAATTGTGATGTTTTTTCTCTCTCTAGTTGCAATCTTTAGAGTTACACGATTTTTCTTGTTTAGCCGACGATAAGCCAATTTTTCTCATAGGCAAATAAAACTTTTTCATTAAAAAAAAATAGTAGTTGTTTTCCTAAAATAAAGGCAAGCAAAAATTAGATGCAGGAAAAAATGCCTGACAGTTCTGTATTAGTCCTCTCATATTATATTTCAATGTTTTAGAAGTATTTGGTAAACATGTAAATATAATAAACAAATTGTTAAACATGAATGTTCAATTTTGACAGTGGAAGGAAAAAGTTACCAAGCGACATAATATTTATCATGTCACTTGGTTTCATTTTCCTTTGCACCATCAATTTAAATTAAGAGATAATATAAAGTAATAATAAAGTTTGAAACTGAATAAAAACATAACTTAAAAAAAAAATTAAAAAAATGAACATTTGAGTTATTATAAGATACCCAAAAATAATTTAATTACTTTTTTGTTGAATATTATGTAGTATGTAAATAAATAAAAACATTATTTTATTTTAATTGTTTTATTATAATACAGAAATATATACAGAAATATATGTTGCATAATATTTGCTATGCACACCATCTGCTTAGTTATTAACATAATTAACAGATAATATATAACAAAAATTACCATTGCAGTATGTCCTCGACAAGTGATTAATACATCCTAAAGAATTTCATATTAAAAAAATTGAGAATTTTTCTTCCATATACATAGCCAATATTTTTTGTATTCCTCCCATTAATAACCCTCAATTATTTGCAATCATCCAAGATCACATTGGTACAGATTTTTTTTACATAATTGATAATTCCAACCTTTGAGTTAATAATTTATTGTTCTTATCGTAGAGTGAGCCATTTTCTTTCCTTCTCTCACTACCCCATGAACACAATAGTTTATGTAAACAAACGACGCATGGAAAGATATTATTAAAACTTATAATGAACTTTCAATTGAAGACGGTTTTCTCAAAGACGCTTTTTGGCTGAAATAGATTTCCCTCTTAGAATCTCCCGCTCCTCTTCCTTCCCGTATATTTGGTGTCCATCTTGGTCTCCTTGCCCTGCTTCCTCCTGCGCTCCTTCTTCTCCAGGATCCACTCCCGGGACTTCTTCAGCGGCTTCCTGGCGCCGCCCTTCCCGCGCTGCTCCCTCGGGGTGTACGCGACGTTGTGCTCCAGCCGGTCCTTGAGTGTGTCGGTGCCTGTAGCAGATATAATCATATAATATGTAGATTAAAAATATATGAAAGTGGACGGGTGAAGAGTCTGATTAATCATCATGCGTGCATGAGAAGATGTATGAATGAAGAGGAAACAAGGGGAGTGTGCCAGTACAAAATGGTGTGGCATTCTATCCGAAATGGCGCAGCGGTTAATTAGATTTATTGGGAGAACATAAATTGTTTAAGGGGCATAGCAAGGCTAGAAAGAAAAGGTTATTTGCCCTATACATATTCATGACATGAAATGTGGTCACAAAATGGGATTTTTATGTCTGTACTATGCATTGCATTTGATAACAACACGTGTAAATTCAATATTTTTGGTTCTTATGAAATTATTCACATGTATATTTTATTTTTATATACTTAAGGCTTGCATTCCCCATCTCAAGGTTTGCACTTACAGTACATTTATTATTATTATTATTACCTAATGCTTTTGGCATCGGCATGGCTCCCCCCGTCATGAGTACGAGGAAATACTTCTTGGCTTTAGTGGAATTGGGGTAATCCACCAGGACGCCCCCGTAGAAGCCGGCCTTCATGGCCTGTGACGTCACCAGCTCCATCTGCTCGGAGTTCTCCGGGTAGAACTGAAACACGGCTCGAGCTGATCGGCTCTGGAACAACAAATATATTCATTTTATTGACTTCACTCGTGACTTGATTCTAATTAACAAGCATAAGCCGCATAGGCTTAGTTGAAAATACAAATGTATACAAATTAAGAGATAGTGTTTTTATGGGTTATTTTATGCAGTGTCGTTTTTGGACTTTAGGTTGCTTGTTTATTTTATAGAACTCCATATTATAATATTTAAATCAAACTAGATTTTGGTTCTATTTATTATTTTATATGCTACATATTGTGACAATGGGCTACGGGACAATTAAAAAAAAAATATTTTTAGATGGCGATTTATATCTTAGGTATGAATGATTTTTTTAAAATTTTTTTTTATCTTTATTATGTTTGTTATTAATTTTTTAAATATCATAATTGCGATTTCTTGCCAAAACAGGTCATTATATGATAGGATGTGTCTATTAATATTTTAACAGAGTTTTGATGTAAGTAGCGCCTAAAATAGAAAAAAGTACATCGCCACTTCTCTGGTTCTATGCATCAACTATATATTCAGTACAACCCTTTTTGTGCGCTGAGGAGACGGGGGCTTTTAAAGCATCCCTTTGCGGTCAATCCGTTTTTATAAGCACTGTTTTTAAATATTTTTTTACAAGGAATCTTTTGAATTTGAATTTTTTTATTTATTATAGAAAAGTTTCAAATATTCATTACTATTCACACAAAAAAATTACGATTTTGAAAAATGTAGTACACTTTCCTATTGTTTTGCCTTGTTAGGGCGTTATCAGATGTTTTGGAGCATATTGCAGTGTCCATCTTTTACGCTAAAAAACGCGGCATAATAATCCAGAAAAGTAATATCTGTGTTGCGGTGAGACTTGTATACTGTACACCGTAACACCGCGCTCGGCAGAAGTCTACTTACCAGGGCTTTTTTTATTGAAGTTATACTTCTTTGCGCCCGTTAGACACTTTGGGGTGGGATGTTGGTCGAGAAACCGCGTCACGCTGATTTTTAAGAGAAAATGGCGCTTAAGAGAAAATGGCGCCACAGTCACTGATGCTTGTATCTGATACTTGTTTTGATACAAGTATCGATACTTTTATTGATACTGATATTGAAGCCGGAATTAACAGTACCAAGTTTCAACACCGATAGCGCTGCAAGACAATAGAGTGACAGATGTCAAACTCCAAATATTTAATATTTTTTAAATAGGAGTTACATTTATTTATTACCTTGCTTATGACGTACAAGGTTTATATTTACAATTTGACATTTCAACAGAGACGAGAAATTTGGAAGGGAATATGGACATCTAGGCGTTTACAGGGCTTATGACCTGTCATTGGCTGGGTTAAGTGGCCACTTGATGTATTACAACATTCCCCATTTCACCTAGTATTTGATATCCATATCTGCCAATTTACAATAAAATGGCGCGACGCTTCACATGTGAACACTCTCTGTCATCCATTGAGAAAATTGCTAAGCATTTTAGCAGAAACCTTTAGGATTGCAAGTGAGATTCTTACCGAATTGTATCACCTACTAGGAAATGCCTGAAGATGAATCTTCAATTTGTTATGCTTATAACTTTTTTCATCAAGTGGATTTTCTATCATTGACTGTTCTATTGATTATTTATATATTGCGTTGGGATCAGGCGGGATACATCTGGTGTGGACTAAAGGGAACTTCTCCGCATCTGCCCGAGATGATGAGAAAACCGCGGAAAACTCATCATGGAGAAGGCGGACTATCGCTGAACACTCACCAGGGCTGCGTAGAGGGTGCTGAAGAACTTGTAGAGCCGCTGCACCGGGTTGTGGTGGGACTTGTCGGCGTTGCAGAGCCACTGGAGGGCGCTCACGGAGACCGCCCCATCGAAGGATCCGGCCCGGAACGGGACTCCCTCGCCCATGTCAGATAACACCAGGTCGCCTTCCATCTCTCGTTCCAGCGCTACATCTGTAATCAGCCATGACACAAGTTAATAAAGGAGAATGAAATAAAACGCATGCTCATCTAGTAGTGTAGTGGTTTAAGCCTTGAGTTAAGATGCATAAGGTCGTGGGTTCGATTCCCGACGAGGAAAATTCAAATATGATTAACAAAAAAAAGCCTTGAATTCAGTATCGTTAATAGAACCTATTTCAATAAAAAAACATGTATTTTCTATTTTTACGATTAATTATTTTCATTTCTAATAATTTTTACAAATTACGCACATCCTACTCACAGCTGGTCATCTGAGTTCATGCGCGGCGCATAAGGGTAAGTGCGCGCGGGAAGGACGGGGGGGGGGGGACGCTCCGCCTAGGGTGACCAAGTCTTCTACTGTTTCTGTGGAATCATTTGGGTGGACTTTTCTTTTTTTTTAATTGAGAAAGTACATGTTTTTTTTTATTGAAATGGGTTCTATTAACGATACTGAATTCAGGGATTTTTTTTGTTAACTGAATAAAAATTAACCCTGTATATCCGTGTAACAGAACCCGATGTACAAGCGAGAAACCAGTGAATCTACATCATATTTGGAGTTGAATTTGTAGAATAAATTTTTTAAATTTGACCCACAGTTTTCGAGAAAATTTATTAAGAGTATTTTTTTAATGAATTTTTGAAAATTGTTATCAAATATAATTTATTTTGTCAAATTATTACTATTTAAAAAGAAAACAAAATAAAAAGTCGGAGTTTAATAAGAATTCACGCCATTTTACTTAATCTGCGGTTCTTTCGAAAGCTTTTATGAGAACAAAAAATATTTTTTTGTCTAGATTCAAGAGTCATATTACACATTCTGGAGTAGAATGATTGCATGTAGGAAGCACGGCGTGTCCTCGGGCAGCACCAGCAGCTCTACGCAGCGCTCGCACATGCTGCACTGAATCTCCATCATGCGAGTGCTAGTAACAGAGAAAACAACAATAATAGGGGATACTTCACTTTACGAGGTAGAGCTGTCAAAATTCCACAAAAGTTTTTACTCTCTGGATTATAGAGGTACAGCATAGAAATGGGCAAAGCTGTGATTGGTTGGATTTAAATATCTTAACCTACTGTATAAATTTAGCTTAAAAAAGCTATTTGATTTTAAATTTTTTTATTTAAACTAACTTACTGTATTTTTTTCATAACATATTGTAAAGGAAATTGCTTTTAAATAGCTTTTGATTTAAATTATTTATATTAAACCCAACCTATCTTAAACCTACTGTATAAATTTCATAACCATTTATTTCTATGTATTTACCACTAGACTCTAGTCCTCATAAAAGTTACCTCGTAAAGTGAAGTATCCCTTGTTAGACACCCCAGCACGTGACCTAGGGCCAGAGGAGTTTCGACATACAAATACAGTAATATGAAGATATAAAAGTCGACAGGATTTTCAGAATTTTCGGCATATTCAGAAGAAAAAATGCTTGCATCGTCTTATATCTAGGTGAAGATATATTCACATAAATATTATTTCATATTTTGATGATAAAAAACAGTGTAGAGTGATAGGAAGGGGTTTAACCCAAAATTATGATTCATTTTGGTCTATTGACTCCTAAACAATGAAAAAGATTCTTACTTCTGGGTGTATTTTCTAGCTTCTTCTTCATTATAAAACTGAAACCAAAGGAATTTATTTGTTTTCACGTACTGCCCTCATTAATACTATAAAGTATTTAATATCTTTGGGTAAATTGTGTATTAGACATTTGACCAAATACAACACAAAATTTTATTGCAATCATGATAAACAAACTTACTACTTCTGGCGGAGCTTGATGCTCCGGTCGTTTCGACATATTGATATATAATTTATTTATGATGCTAAATAATTCATTAAAAGACAAATCGATACGACCATGCGGTGACGATAAGCAAAAATCATAACCCCTAAAACACCGTATACCAGGCTTGGGTAACTCAGTTTAAATATATCCGATTCAAAAGACGGTTCAAACATATTTGAGCTGCTGAGCTGTGACTCAGATTCCTAAGAGCCGCTCAAAAGCAACCCCTCCCTAAAATTCAGGGTGGGTGGTGGTGGTGGCTCAAAGTGGAGTCACAGCTCCTTGACTGCCCATGCATTGTTCAACAGTGGACGTTGTGAAATGGACACCAGAACCTGCAGGAGTGCCTGCAGGCATCATGTTGCCTTGTAAAATAGGCAAAGCATGGGTTAAGGGCTCTCAGGAGGCATGCCGTAGTATATGCCC
>JAGVSP010003410.1:0-22826 GCA_022494985.1 Micrasema minimum | reverse complement strand
GTTTAGGGGGAGTCGGGGCCACTTTTCATTTTAATTTGTTAAGGGATTCCACAATTCCGGATTTGAAAAATTTTTTTTTTTAAAAACAAAATATCGTTATTTGTTGTTTAAACGCCGGGGTTCTTTTATTATTTTTAATGTTTTTAAATTTGGCCCCCAAAATTTTTTTAATAATTTGGGACCAATTTACAAAGCTTAATATCACAATAATTATACAATATAAACCATAACGCTATACCTCACCAATAAAAAAGACAAGCTCTTGTGCTTGGTGAGGGAAGTTACGCTAAAATATACATAATATAAGTAGTAATCATAGTAAGGTAAATGTAGGTAGTATAAGGTATAATAGGAAGTAGTAAATGTAAGTAGTAATCATAGTAAGGTAAATTAAAAAATAAATCTTGGTACTAGATATGCAAAATAAACAATTAAGTAATAAAAAAATAGTGATTATAGTTGTTTGAAATAAATGTGTTTTTTTAGTTTAAATTTAAATTTCTTAAAGACATTAATAATTTTTAGTTCATTGGGCAATTCATTAAAATACATGATTCCCTTATATAAGAAACTATTTTCGAAATTTTAATCAGTTTTTTGATAATGTCCTCATAAGACGAAACGCGTCAAGTGTTTTTATAATAAAAACCTATGTAGAACTAGTTGTGTTTGAATTAAGAACAAGTGTTTTCCTATATAAATTACACGCTGTTATATTTCCAGAAGTCGAGAGCCAGAAGTGGCAAACCTAACGAAGAGGAGAGTCTCTCTGCTCCAGAAGACCCTCCACAAGGCTAGACAGGAAGCGAACGAGCCAGTCTGATTAACAAATAGATGTTGTGTCCCAGAGCCCATTTTACATGTGGTTTGGCGGTTGCAGGAGGGCATGTCCCAGCAGAACGTGACCAAGCACCGCACCTCCCGACCTGCCCGGCTCCACCATCCAGAACCACCGCTCTTTACTCCTAATTATTATTTATTGGCCAGTCCTTACCATCATGTCATTCAATAAACAAATAACACTGGCGACATTATTTGCCAGCAATCAATACATTTATATCACTACATTAGCCACTCGTCGCACGTCATTTCGAGAATCAGTTGCACGTTTCATGGGTGTATTTTGTTTTTAGAAAATTTCTATCTCATTTAGAGTGAATTTTGGTTAACCAGTACCACTGATCTACATCTTATGTTATTCAATGTCAGATTATTCTATAAAAAAAAAAAATTGTCATATTGTATAAATTGTTCTGCATTCAAGAATCATCAATTTGTATAAATCAGAAAATTTCTATCTCATTTAGAGTGAATTTTGGTTAACTAGTACCACTGATCTACATCTTATGTTATTCAATGTCAGATTGTTCTGTAAATACTAAAGAAAGGTAATGTTGTAAGAGAGTACAGATTGAGGTCTGATGGGAAAATTTCTACTCTATAAGCGAGTGAATTTCAGCCAACTTGGGCTGCATCAACCACCAACTGTATAAAAAACTTACAATATGTAACTAGTAGGTTGTAATTTTCTTTCAATTGTCACCACCTCTGCATCCAAACTATTATGTATCCAAATTCCCTCATGCTGACCACCACAAACGTTAGATAAGTGTGGGCCTCACCTAAAATTTTTACAAAAGCCAAAAGTGTTTTGCAAGTGCGGTTGAAGACCGAAAAAATTGGCTCCATCATAAGTGAAAAAGTGTATTTTTCTTTTCAGCAATATCTATCTGTTCTTTACTGAAACTCATGTAATTGTCTCATGCCATACACCTGTTATGTACTGATTGTAAAATTGTCCACATGTTCCTTCCAACACCTAAATACCTACCACCCCACACTGTTTAGATAGAGGATTTTAGTTCCAGAACCTTCACTACCGCGTCGGTTTAAAAAATTAGTTAAATTTTTTTCTTTACCCTGCATCCGGGAATGTGTTATATAATGAGATCCATTTGAATTTCCCGCCAACATGAAGTTGGTCACACAATCTCCAATCCCCCAGAATACCAACACAAAAAAAGCTTTGAACTTGACTCTTTAAGCCAAGTATGACAACCAAAGAAAATAATTAAAGAGAGGCATTTTGACCCGGGTTCCGGGCAGACGCCCGGCCTCCATCTCGCAGAGCGGACGCGAGTGATGGCAGGCTCCCGTTAAAGAATAGTTTTAAAGCTCAAATAATTCCCCATCCGTTTGCCAGGCCTTATAATGAAAACCTGAGTAGAATCGTTGTGGGTGTGTCCGAAGGAATTGTCCTCCCCGTAAGAAAGCCAAATTCAGAGAAAACCACGCGGCCGTTTATGGCCGGCGCATTCGCTTGGCCTCGCGGGAAAACTGCATCCATCTGTCCCTGGGTGATCCTGGCACCGATCCGGCCAGACCTGACGGCCCTGGGCACGCGTTAACCCCCACCATCGCCCACGCGTCGTATTCCCTGTCGACACGACGCGCGACGCGCCACCAGCCACCAGCCATCAGCCACCAGCCATCAGCCATCCCGCCAACCTGGGCCCACCACTGCTACTCCGCGGTACAAGTAAGACCTTACGGGACGTTAAGCCCCATTCTCTCCCCCGATTCTTCAACCCCGCGGCGCTCCGAGCCCCTACTCCGGCTCCCCCAGCCGCTGAGCCACCAGCCATCAGCCACCAGCCGACTCTTCGCCATCAGCCACCGGCCGACTCTTCGCCACCAGCCCAGTCCATTTCGGCTCGCCTGGGGCGAGCCGATGCAGCATCCCGTCACCCGCGCCGACGGCAGCTCCTTCGACTTTAGCTAGGTAGTTTCTTTTAGTATGTGGTGACCTTCCCCCTTTTTCCCGCCGCCCATTCCTTTCCCCTGCGGAGGTGGAGACGTAACTCATTTTGACGTTATAAATAAATGGTCGAAAGACCTGCCAATAATCCAGCGTTCATATTTGATGGCAAAGGGAGTCCCTTGGTTTTCACCCTTTACAGATTAACCGCGTGACGACAGCGGGCGGAATTCTTCACCGGAATAATATCGAACTAGCGAATTCCCTGGCAGAGTGCTTTGCTTTACTTCGACTGAGCTACCGGAGCAAACTACTTAACCTGCAACCTATACTCTAGGAGGATTGCGTAGCACTGGAGTATCAGGTAGCTAACAATGTTTAGAAAAAATAAGAATACATATTACATATAAAACTGTTTGCGAGCAGACCGCAAGTATGTGGGGGCCGTTGTTTTTAACTGAAAAATCATCAGGAAATTATAATTAAATAATTAAATAATAAACCAATAGTAACACATAACATCGTTTTATTTAATCATAATTCTGTGGTGTCTAGGAAAAGGGGCATGAGTCAGTCAGGCATAATTTTTACAATACGACCGTTTATTGATTCTCTGCTAGTGCCTGTTAAGTTTTTTTGATAATTTTTTTATGACTCTTCTTAAAGATGAGTCAAATAAGTTATTTAACCTAAAATAATTTTTAAAAATCTTTAGAAACACAAGCAGTGAATTAGTAAAGATGAAACAGTAAAAATTATGCCTGACTGACTCATGCCCCTTTTCCTAGACACCACAGAATTATACTACAATATTGCTCAGAGGTTTAAAACAGGAATGGAAATAAAAAAATCTTTGGTTTTTTTAAATATCAAGGTGTAATAATGAATATTGAGAAAAAATATGTTCTATAATAATTATGATGCAGTAATCATCAACATATAAAACTTGAAATAATGAAAATTGATTAAGAAATGTAAAAGTTACAGGATAGCTCATGTTGCGATGTTCGGACTGAAGTAAACTTGGCTGGTGGTTGTTCGGTCTTGATAAGATTTGTATTTTAAATGACTAGTGCAACTGTTACAACTTGAATGCCAAACAGCTGGCTGGCTGGGGCGTCGCCTCGGTCGAGCAGACAGGGCCTGTTCCCTGCTCTACTGCATCTCGTTATATTAGAGAGAGTAGGTAACTCAAATATGCCAGTACTCACTCCCATGAGTAAGTACTGGCTTGAAATCATAACATACTCCCCCCCGAAAAAATATGTTGAATTTTCATTATATGAGATTAGTCTCATATAATGAAAAATTAGATTAAGAAATACCAAATAAAAATAAACAGAAAACTCAAGTAAAGCACGTCCCAGCCAGCCATTCTAGTGTAAGTATGTGAAGACATTAAAAGTGTACAGAGTTGCGAACAATTAATAACAACGAACAAGGCGGCCGCTATCAGTGAAAAGTGCACCCTTTGAAGCCATCGATCTGCCAGGACACAGGGGTGTCCACACCTCTGAAGAAGGTTGAACCGCACGGCGTCGGGGGCACCAAGCGTCTGCGTCGGAACCCCAGAGCGTGGCTTGTGAGCGCGCTCGGCGATTCATCTCTACGTATAGTCCTCGCCGAATACAAATTTTGCTAGGTCCAGTCAGGTTATGGGATCTACCCAGGGTGAAAGCGCTAATTGGTCAAACAAATAAATTAGTGTAAGATTTTTTATTTAAAAAAATTGATTGAAAAATTACAATATCAAGGGAATTTTGTTTCGATTTTATCAATATATCTGTGAAATACCGCGTCAAAAAAAAAACCAAACCAATTCTATTTTTCACAACTGGGCAGGCGCACACACATACATTACAAACTTACTACATGCATGCGCACAACGCTTGGTAGACAAGAGTGTGGAGGCTACGAAGCACCGCACAAAGAGAAGACGAAGATAATAGGAAACGCTATACAACTGTGTTCTATCTCATTCTCTCGCAGGCTAAATCCCATAGATCTATATGTTTGTCTCTTTTTAGTGTCGCTTTTTCGTTTCATAGTTTCAAATCACTCCCAACGATTCTAAAGAAGTTTTCACTTCAAAAATAATGCTTTTAAATAGCAAATCGCCATCTTTATTTCTTAAAACAAGTGAGTAGTGAGAATACCCGCTAAATCACTGTTAACACTAATGGTAAGAGATAAAATTGGAACAGGAGATCGTTCAAAATATCCAAACGTCATTGTACTTTCTTTTCTAAAAATGGTCCACTTGCCGAATTATCACTTGTCACTAGTTTTTCACAAAGTTCTTTGAAAGAATAAAAATCTTTGGTTGACACATTCGTTTCATTTGTGGTTATATTGTTTTGAATAGCAGTAGAATCCTTGCGAAGATTCCATCCACTGACACTTTCACGCGAAGATGTGGCTGTTGTTGACAAAGGGCAGTGCAGAAGAATTGATGGTACCTTTCAATACTCTTCCATTGAACCATTTATAATGAAAACATCCCTCTCTATTTTTAATGGTAAGATATAAGTACCTCACATACCTGAAAATACAAGTAAAATCAATATTTTACTTGTTATATTCATCATGTTATAACTGTAACAAATAATATCAAGTGTATAAATAAAATAATACCTAACTACACACAATAATGCTTTTCGTATAACTTGACAGTTTGACAGAACACTTTAAGGTTATGTTTACAATAATTTGTTGTTATTTTATTAACCTAAAAAACATGGTCATGCGCAGGCCTGTACGGTGCACAAACGTCCGAATATCATTTTTAGCTGGCCAAAAATATTTTCTTCTAAATAAACTGATAACCATTCATTTTTATCAGTTTATAATCTATACCATGAATTAAAACTTATTTGAATATCAGAAAATGAAATAAAATGGAAATACTATATTTTTGATAACGTAAATAAAAAGCCAAATCGTGAAGTTTTACAGAAATAATGTAAGTTAAGGCAACCTGTAATTTAGGACAATAAAATAAAAATCAAAACAATATTATTTTATTTATTTATTTACGCCCAAAGGGCATTTACATAATATATTATAAACTTTTCCAAAACAAATATAAAAAGAAAAAAACCTATATAACTAATTTTAAATAAAACTTTGAAAGATAATTCTATAAGCTATGCAAATAGGTAAAATCATAAGGGTGGAGTAAAGATAAAACTATTTAAACATATCTAACTAACATAATAGAAAAAGGAAAACACGAAAAGATAAAACTACAAACAATGCACATAAATAATCGTGAAGGTTAAATAAAATATTTAAAAATATGTTGTACTTTAATAAATAGGATTCAAAAGAATGGCAACTTGGTGTGCGAGGGTGTTGATCTCTTCAACTCCAGCATTGGATCAGTCAAGTCAACTTGTAAAAAACTCTAGTGTTGTATTGTTGGGTATTCCCTTAGTCCTTATAGAATAAACTGTTTTGTGTTCCAGCTAATCTATAACGAAAGTTTCCATAAGGCATTATGTATTATACCTACCTATATATTTTACATTTTTATGTATTTCCAAATATGTTTTGTATTTTCTTTTTATGAAAAGCCTGTATAGGCGTGTATAATGAGTAAATAAATACTTCGTTTTATTAGTATAAATTGTAAGCATGAAGAGATAAAGTAAGCTTATTTATAAGTTAATATTTATAAGAAAGCTTATTTATAAGTTAGAAAGCTTATTATGTTATACATAATCATGACAAAAATTATAAAGGTTAAATATAATGAACGGTGAACATTAATGAAACAAATAACACATTTGAACGGGTAGTGGCCCAGTGGGTAGCGTCGCGGTCTCCAGAGATCGTCGGTTCGAATCCCCACTTCGACACGACTCGATTTCTATTTTCAAGCACAAGCCGCTTAGGCTTTATTGAAAATAGTATTTACAAATTGAAATATGTGCGAATATCATAAGATTGCATAGATTTCTTTTTTATTTTATAAAAAATTAAAAAAAAAAATGTAATTCATTGCTCCCAATCGCATGCAAATATGCTGACATTTTGTCAGCTTGTTATTAACGATTAACGTCAATGCCTTACGCACAAGTAACAACTTTTTAAACGAAAAATAGTATTTTCGGTGGATATTCCATATTGCAAAAAGTGAACGTCTAGAAATTGCTCGCGAGGAACCGCGGAGAAAAAATGATATCTTCAAAAGTGCATCCAAATGGCAGGTTTTTTTCTTCTTTGAAAGTAACACAAATAGTTAAGCTATGTTTTTAAAAAGTTACAAAACTTAGTTCTGTTTACCTTTTTTTCCGAACCTTCGAAAGTTTTTATTAAATAGAAACATATTGAGAAAATTCGCTTTGTATAAAAACAACTAAATCACGTATGATTGCAACAACAATAAAAAAAATAGAAAAATGTATTTATAAAGATCATACCTTGAGTTGTTGAATCGATTAAAAAAATATATAAATAATTAGTGGGCGAAAACTACGCGTGTCTAATTACGCTGCACAAATTATACTCAATCGCATACGGCATCGTTGCTCTACAGAGTTTACAACGTTGCCAAATCTGATAGGATTTTTCTTTTTTTTTTTGAGTATGCAGTTTTGTTAGTTGTTTGCCTGTTTATCAATTATTATTGTAACAATTTATATTCGTGCTCTGTCGAAACCAGCTCTTTGGCCAGCTTTTATTTGTATTCGGACTTTCGTGCGGTGTATGTAAATTATAGATCGACGCGACGAAGCGACGCGTCGCGACGGCCGGAAAGCATCACAGGAAAGCATCTAGTCTACAGATTAAATTTCAAACTATTAGTAAATAATCTAGTCCCGTCACTCGTTCGTCAAGAGATTATACGTTGGCAGTGACCTGGGCCCAGCTGGCTCCAAAGCGCCACGATGCGTCCAGGAATCGCCACGAATGAAAGTTGATAAGAGGTTGTTGAAGTTGAAAGTCCCATGATATAGAGGGGCCTTTTTAGAGGGGTAAAAAGTGACACAAAGTAAGGATAAAATAATGGCCGTTTGTTGTTTTTTGGCACAGTCGACATCAAAGTTTTTCTTTCATAATCTGAACAATTTAATAATTTTTTCATTAATTTTGCGATTTTAGTTGTGTTTTATTTTCATCACTGCGTTTCCGTCAATTTCCATCATGGATATTGATAGCGGATGCAACAAGTGCTATGCTAAAATAAATGGTGAATTTATTGAGATTAAAGAGGGGTTTATCATTAACCCCGAAACAAATGTTCAGTCAAGAGTTGACTTTTTTTATCTCTCTCGCCGTGGTAAAGTGGTTCAGATGGATTTTAAGGATGCTCTCTGCGAAATAAAAAAGGCGCTTAATAATCACAAATGCAGGCGGAAAATGAAACCCAAATCACACCTCAAAGTTTCTCACGGTTATTCATTGTAAGTACCTATTTATACGAAAACTATTGTGTGCTTTTTAGATTAAGTAGTGTAGCTTAAATTTAATTAAGAATCTGATGCCCAGGGTTCCATCCTCAGAACCATTTTCAAAATGGGATTTAAAACATAGAATTTCATTACTGATCATGGTGGTATTAACTAAGGCATCCCAACTTTGTGAAAAGTCAACGCGGGACATTTTTGCGAGTAGAGAAGAATATATTTATGAAAGCTGAGGGCAGGTGTATCATCAGTACGCTAGAATTAAGTAACAATCCAAGAAAGATTTTTATCATCCCTATTTTTTCTCCCATTGGTGGTGACCAATAAACACTCTAAACTACATATATTTCTCTCTCCCTTGCACTGGTTTATCGCCTGAAAAGAAAGCGATCGGAGAGACCGTCCCTCCGTACATGCTACGGCTACAGTCTGAAGCGTATTGAGTGTTTTTACTATGTACTTACATGTTTTTACCAACTGAGACAGATTGAAAGCATACCCAAAAATCTGTGTCAATTAACACATTCTGCTGCACTTACTGATATACACGTTTTTTGAGTGCTCCTTGATATCACACTGATATATCAATATTTACATATTTTTATTTCTGCTATCTTACGATATAAAAACTTATGATACCACAGGAATGGTATACACATTGAACTGATATACATGTTGTGCGTTATTACAAGGCATTTCAAGCATATAACGAGTTCCCGGGATTAATCTACCGCTAGGAGCTTAGGTTAAACAATATTTAATTGTAAAGCGCCCTTGAGGTGACTTTTTACAAAAATTGCGCTATACAAGTTAGCCGATTATTATTATTATTATCACGTATAACCATCCTTGAATTCTCCATACACATTTTTTCCTGTGCACTATGACACTAAAGGCTGTGCATCAGAACAAGTTAATAGTGTCTAGAGTGGATTATTGTATGGTAACGGTATATACGCCGGATTACCAATTAATAAAATGACTCGACTGCAATCAGTATTGAACGCTGCAGCTAGACTCATCTTCGGAATCTCCAAGTACGATCACATAATTTCACTACTAAAAATACTACACTTTCCATAACGGGTAGAATACAAACTCTATGGGCTAATATACAAAACTGCTCCAGAGCGGCAAACTAGCTGAAAGAGACATCTCACACTTGAATCAGCTACATCTGTAGCTATGGGCAAGGTTTCAATACCGATCCGCAATCAACGCACAAAATTTGGGGAGCGCCCTTTTGCGGTTGCGGGCCCTATGCTATGCGGGAATGCTCTCCCACCAGAAGTGCGCAACTGTGAGAATGAAGTGATGTTTCCAAACAAACTTTGGCAATATTTTGGTTTATGTATTTTCTACTCACTCACTCTCACAGAATAAGTTTTATTTACCGAGCCGTTGAATACAATATTTAAAGCGTCCTTGAGGTATATTTATAGGAAAACGGCGCTATATAAATGATCCATAACAATAATAATAATAGTAACAACTGAACATTTATTTATTATAAAACATATCCTGAATTGTTAACAAAGGTTCATACATTATGATTGAATAGTGCTTTTCTAAATTGGTACATGTACAACTGCAATATCTATTGAAAATGTGGAAAAATGAGTTTGGCAAAAAATGTTTGGTTAAGATAAATAGGCTAATAAGATAAGATATATTTCCCAGGTCAATCATATAAAAATAATTCTGTTTTTAGGGAACCCGAACGTAGACATTTAAATAGAAGTGCTTCCTCCAATAGGACATTATTGATTGAAGGGAATGAACACCAGAATAAATCGTCGCACTACTCTCGGCCTAAACCTAAAAATAAACAGAACGTAACTCCTTTTTACATTCGCTCGGACCGCTTGGCAGCCATTGGAAAATGGCTTTCTAAAAATACAGATTTCATGCCGTACAAGGGGATGACTGAAGTATCCGATGGTATATTTCAAAATTACTATGATTATTTTTTCCAATCGATACTCTCCTTAAATCCAATTGTAATATTGGAGAGACATTTTCCAGCTTTTTCAAAAGGTGTAAGCTCTAGAACTCCGACGAAAAAGAAACATAATTATGTGGAAAGTAATTCGTCTAGTGAGATGACGCAGTCGGAATTTCCTCGAGAACTCGGTCGTGTTCATCGTTCATCAGATCAAAACTCAAGAGAGATCCCTAAATCCAAATCAATGCAGATTACTAAACCCAACTCTAAAGTAAGTATTTTCAAAATCAATAGACAAAAGAAAAATAACCTGCAGTAAGCATTCATGGAATCACTTTAAAATATATGACTAAACCTTGGTCTTTTGATTAATATCTAGTTGGGTGCTTAGTCTAACTAAGCATAATGAACCATTTACTGCTTTTTTGTTTTTTACTTTGGTCTTTTCAAATAATGATTTATGAAACCTAATGAAAATTAAGTTTAAGTGTGTATTTCATTGGTTGAATGGGCATTCACTTTGTAGCACTTCATAGTTAATTGAATAGAATGTACCTACCTACCATCATGTCCAATTTTTTTCTATTTCTTCTATTTGTCAATATTTGGTTTCACTTGTGTCTAAAAACCTAAGTATTTCTATTGAAAATTTTCTGTATTCTATAATTTAGTGTCTTCACCAGTCGATGAACTGAGAAAAACTGAAACTGTTGAGAACTGTACTCCCGAAATGAATACTCAAGTCATAAATGTTCTATTTTTATAAAATAAAAACACCAGTAACATTAATAACTTTTTTATTTAATCGTAGTTCATTAAATAATGTAATTAATTGATTGAGGTGTTTATTTTATAGAACACTGTATTATAATATTTAAATCAAACTAGATTTTGGTTTTATTTTATGCACTAGGTATAGGTCGCGTCGTGTAAAAAGAACGCTGGAAGAAAGTGGAGGGGTGTGTTTGCGCATGTGACCTGCCCACCCCGCATCCCAAATAAGGCCGATAATCGCCTAATGCGCTAAGCTTCGCCAGCGTTCTTTTTACATGACGCGACCTATACATATCGTGACAATTGTATCGCCTTTTTAAGGCATTATCAAACTGTGTGTTGATAAAGCCGCAGGTTATGGGGGGAAAACTGAATTTTTACATAGTTTAGCTTTCTAAGGCTAATGTATATTTTTTGTGATTTCACCAAGCATATTCAAAAGTGTTATTCATTTACTTCCTTATATTTTTATTTGATTGCTTTTATTTTTGTTTTTTAGGTTTGTAGAAAATTGAATCAAAGTTTAGAATTGAATAACAAAAACTCTAACTTTGACAAAACAAGTAATAAAGTAAACAATGTTGAAGCTTGCAAAGAAAACTGCCAAGTATCCAAAGTGAAGTCCGTACCACAACCAGTAAACGAGAGTCCATTGCGTAATTTAAAACAGTAAGTTTTGACTCATTTAACTAACTAAATAACCATCATGCTATTTCCCCTAAGGGGTGGGATAGAAGATAGAACGCCACACCACTTTGTTCTGACACACTTCCCTCGCTTGCTCCCCATTCATACATCATTCTGACTTTTCACATGCCATATCTTTCTCGGCCTTCGCCGACTTCTATATCCAGACACACTTCCATTGTAAATCCTTTTAGCCGTTCTTTCATCACTCATTCGCTTCACATGACATGACCGAACCATGTTCGGTGTTCGCTTGTCTTACAGTTTTATTTTTTTAACTTCTGTTAATAATTTTGAAATGCACAGGCGTAACTAGGTGTAATAATAATAATCGCCTAACTTATATAGCGCCATTTTAAGAAAAATCCCCTCAAGGGCGCTTTACAATGTAAAATAGTGTAAACTATATTTGCTGTAACTAGGGAAAACTAGGGCAATTCTCTACGTGTCTAGGGCAACAAAAATAAAAAAAATATTTTTTACAAACATATTTCTATTTGCTAGAGTACCTTCTTTCTATTCAGTTTTTTCAATCGGAGTGTTATCAAGCCAATTTATCAAGTTTGAACCGAGGAGTTCCACTATAATAATATGGAGGTATAATAAACTCAGACCTTTGATGTTTGAATTAATCAAAGGAAAATTAATCACAAAGGAATTACCTGATTATAAAAAATATAATATCATATTAATAAGGAAGGTGTTACCTACCATATAATAATAGCATACAAATAAAAAGTGTAATTTAAATAGTTATATTTAACCCACTTGGTTTGAATTTATTGGTTCCTATTTAACCTCTAGCTTTGTGCTACTCTCTGTAGCCAGGGTTGCCAACCCCTTGTTCTGGCACTGAAAAATGTTTATTAATAGGTAATTTTATAAAGCAACATGTATTCAAGAATGACTCCAAAACAACATACAACTGAGTACTTAAAAACAATAAATGCATAAGATGAAGTGCTGGGAAAAATAAATTAAGGTGGCTAGATTAAATAGGGGCATACACCGTATCTTTAGAAATCAGGAACTGGTGAGACGGATGTGTAAAAATATTTATTCTGCCTTTTTAGTCGGGCTGGTAAAGCATACACTACTGAGGAAGACAAATTAATTTTGAGATGGGTCTTACACGGAACCAATTCTAATAGAGTCAAGGGAAATTTAATTTGGAAACAGTTGGAAAATAAAAAAATTATGCCCAATGGAAGTAAGTGTTTTTATGTTACACCTACTCTTTATAATAAACATGATATTTTTATTTTGTGATAGCTGTTTATATTGTTTATACAACTGGAAAAAAAAGTGATTCTGTTAATTTTGACTTTACAAGCTGCTTTGATTAGTGAATTATTGTTTTATAGTTTAAGTAAACCTTTATCAATTTACTTCAATTGTTTCAGATAGATCATGGCAAAGCCTTCGAAACAGATTTTTGAGAACTATCTTCTTGCAGTTGAGAGATTATGGACTTTCAAAATATGACACGTCTGTGATAATCATAGGAGCTCATACAGGTAATTGATTAATAAGAAAATTGAGACAATGCGTAGTTTAGATGAAGGGAATTCTATGTGCGAAGATATAGATAAACCAATGATATACTGTTACTTTCCTTTTCTTGGGTAAAATCTGAAATAATGTTTAGCATAATCAGGTAACACATCTTTAGAGACTTTTTTCTATTAGAAAATAACAGTTTGTATGTACAACTAACATGCCGATTCATGCAAGGTAGCATCTGTTACTCCTCTCTTAAGAACTTTCGCAGGTTTCCAGAAAAATACTGAAACTACCCATTTTTAAAGTTGATAAACACAGAATTATCTTTGGATATCTCTATTACACTGGCTTTTTATATGGGAAAAATTAATTTCAAAACCTTATTGTTTGCATTTTTTAAAACAAGAAAGTAGTGCTATTAGAAAGTAGAGTGAGACTACTATTCAGATACTACCATCTACTGGGAGAACTTTACTCCTGAAACCAGCTAGTGTTCATTATATTTCTATAGAATAAATCAAATAAGTACCTAACATATTATTTCACAGTTTTATTTCATCATGATTCATTATGAAGGGTTACAAAGTGAATGCCGAATCAAGCAATAAGAAATGCTAGAGCTCAATTTTTATAATATTTCTACCAAGATAATTACGATTTATAAAAGTAACAAAACACCTAAACAACAAACACATTACAGACTGACACAGAACTTTTGATATGTAATAAGATATGGCACATTATGTAGATCTGTGAGAGCTTTTGGCAGTGGTTTAAACTATATTCAAACAATTGTGGTCCTTGGAATTCAAACAAGGCAATTGGTGATGGCACATAGAATGTTTCATGTTTTGATGAAAAGTCATTTTGATAAATATGGTACTTGGAACTTCTACTCTTAATTTGTGATTTGGATGTAGTACCGAGTACTTTTAACTACTTTTCAAACACCTGGCAAATAGGAGTTGCTATGTCAGCATATACATATTTATTATTTATATTTGTATGTTTACAGGTTGCATTCGGAAGGGACCAAATACAAAGACAATATCCAAACCTAACGATGGATTATTGATCGGGAAAAACCCCACCAATAAACAAGGTACATTTTTTACTCAAATACTTGTATTTTAAATAAAATTAGATGAAAAAATTATGTTAGAGTAAAAATAGTATTTAGCATTAATTTAAAACAATAGTAATGATAAAGAAATAAATACATTAATAGAAAAAAAAAAGGTTTTCGCTTGCCACAATAGAGGATTTGAGTATTTTTTGTTTGGACATATGTATATATATATATATATTTTTGTAAATATGGCTATTAAAGCTTTTTTTTTAAATTGTTGACATAAAAATTTTTCAAAGTTTTACATTTTTAACAACAAAATGACTTCAATGTCACAAAAAAAAAATTTCTTGGGGAATGTTGTATAGAATTTAAATTGAACTAGTGGTGTGTCTATTGGATTTCAATAGATTTAAAGACGCTAGATGTATCTTGCCAAAGTAAAAATATGAGTATTGAAACTTCTGCAGGTACTACAGTTGGTAAAGAAGAGGCAAAACCGATCAACAAAATATCTCCAACACGCACAACACTTGTGAAACGGCGCAAAGTTTTTACGAAGAAGAAAGCACGGAATTACGTGTACAGTGACTCAAGCGATAACACCCCACAGTTGTCTTACACCGAATACAAAAACAGATTTAAAAACAAAAATGGACGCAGTACTAATGTGCGAAGGCAAATGGCCACAACTTAAGTTGCGGCAGTTTGGCTTAACACGGCTGTACGCAGTGCCGGCCCGAGACAAGTATTAGGTTGGAGCGAGATCCTATTATGGCGCCCCCCTGCTTTCCCCTATATTATTATATTATGTGTATAACTCGTATTTGAAGACGATTGTGTGATATGACTATTTAATCTGAGCTTGAAAAAAAAAAATTTTTTCTTCTCTTAAAATCTTTCATTATGTAAAATTGCAGAAATTTATATTGAAATGTTGGTTTTTTATTTTGTTTTATTTATATACCAATTGTTCGAGCAAGCATGGAACTTGGACATCTGAAGTTTTTTTTAAATCGGAAGATAACAACGCTAGTGATGAAGATCTAAATAACGATAGTGATGAGAAAGAAATTGATCGCGATGATGATGACAATGAAGAAGATAATAAAGATGATGAAGATGATGAATATTTAGATGAATACAATTAATTTATCGAGTGTGTTTTCTAATATTTTTATACAACTAAAAATCCTGGTCCTAATATACTTAGTGTTTATTTAGTGTAAAAGATATTTGTCGATAATTTTGACAAAAATATGCCTTTTAGCCCTTCTCCGCTGGAGTCTGTCACAGGTTTATAAGACAAAAAGCATTCATGCGCACAAAATATATCTAGCTACATCGATACACCTAAATGTTACTTATATCGGGTGTACAATCTAAAATAATCAAGAAATATTTAGCTTTCTTAAATTTTTATGTGGTCTGCCCTATTATTTCGTTTCCTAATAAATGTATTACCTACTTACTTCATTTTGTTTATTTTTAATGAAAAATAAGTTATTGGTTTCCTTGGTTAAATGGTTAATCGTTAAATGGTTAATCGTTAAATGGTTTGCTAATTCTGAAAAATTATTATTAGATATTAGATGACATGGCTAAAAGAAGTTTAAATGTAAGTGTGCAGTGGATGTAGAACCTGAGGAAGGCCAAGAAAGACATGGCACGACCAAGTACGACAAGTATTTGAAAGTGGACATGTGAAAAGTCGGAATAATCGGCGTATGTGCATGAGAAGATGTATGAATGTAGAGGAAGCAAAGGAAGTCTGTCAGGACAGAGTGGTATGGCGTTCTATCCTCTCTGCCTACCCATACGGGGAAATGGCGTGATGGTCAGTTAGTTAGATTAGATTTAGATTATATTTATTTCTTTGTGTGTTATTAATGAAGATACCAAATAATGTTGATTGTGCCAAATGCTAAAAATATTTAAAGTTGTAAAAGTAAGAAAAAAATTGTCCATAAATATAGTTTTTTTTAAAATGTTATGTTTACAATATTTCGTGATATCTTTCAATACTATTTTACCAACAAAAATATTTACTTTGAATAAAAAACTTTAATTATTCCTTTTAAAAACTTGAGTGTTTCAATCAGCCCCCTATATTGTTTCAATTGACCTCACCTGGGGTGACAAGCATCAGAGTATCATTGAATATCTTGTGCATTTATGGATATTTTGTCAAAATAAAAATATAAATAGAAAGCCAACTAAATGTAGTATATGCCAGTAATTTCATAATTATTTAGAAATTTCTTATAGCGGATAAGAAATAAATAGAGAAGCAAAAATGTTTCAACTGTCCCCGGTCTACCCTACAAATCAGTCCTCCGAATTAATTAATTTATATTTTAAACACCTCGATAGGTCTGGAACCTCTGTTACTACTACTCTCCCTTATCCGCACCCAATGGTGCATAGGGCACTGCATCGGTTCACCAAGTGCAGTGTATATTGATCATTTTTATTTCATGAAGGTAAGATGATCAGTCATACACTTCAATACCAGTCCAAGGTATCAAACTCCAATACCTGATCTTCCCTCGTTCATTTCCATCAAAATCCCCTCGTCATACTCGCCATCCATCTCCAAGCTTCCCATGTTCCAACTCCCGAAACCCCCATCGAACAAAAGTGAGTAAAAGTGTGCTGTGCCCCTAGTTTGTGTCCCGCCGCGCCAGTTTGACATGGTGTTCCAGAGTATTCCAGGATACTTCGCCCTTCCTGGTGGTCCTTCATCATCATTTCCCGCCCTTGTTGAGTCCAGCTCTGGAAAGTCCTCTTCCATTTACCGATCCTTGTTCGGACGAAGTTACCAGAGAGTTCTCATCATGGCGGATCCAGCACCTAATGATAAATAAGGCACTACTTGGGTACACGCGCAGTTCATTGATTGCATGATGTCTTATTGGCATATGAAACAATTGGAGCCAAGGTATTGTTACACAATATTATTGTCAGCCATTAATATGTATGTGTCCTAGTCTATATATCCGTGTCAGTGTTAGTGGGTATCACACAACACTTCCTACATTGTGCTAGAATATTGTATACCGGTAATATGAGCTGAATAAAAACACACTTTACATTTAAATTTCTATATTTTAGGATAACTCCCTTCCCAAGCACAAGAATAAGTTTTTTTTTGGGAAGGAACATTACTATAAAATTTTGTAAAAACAATTGGGTTCTTTCAGATTTTCTATTTTTTATTTAAAAAAATTGATTGAAAAATAACAATATCAAGGGAATTTTTTAAAATTTTTTAAAATGTCATGAATTTTCCGGTTTGAAATAGCGCTTTTTCAAATCGCTCGCAAAATCCTCCATTTGGCGCGCATGCAGTGTGACGTCACATCAATATGGGCGCTGACTTCGTAATGAATTACCCGCCTTTTATAATGGACGGGTATGAAGTCATTAGCCAATAACGGGCGTTAAAAGTCACTCGTAATTTCGTGTTTATAAAACATAAATTTATAAATGAAAACAACAATTTTGATCATTGTGTTTTATATCATTGGAATTGTAAAAATATACTTTAAATATTTATAACGTTTTCAAGGATATTCATGCTATCGGGAACAACCCAATTAAACATAATATTAATATTTTTTTTTTTTAAAAAAAAACTATTTTCCTTTCACTTTGAGGCGGACTTAATAAAAGAAAAAAAATTAGGAAAAAAACAATTTCAATAAAAAAATTACAATATTTTCAATTTTACAATTAAGCCGTAGAGTTGCAAAACCCGCTCTGGACGAATTTGTAATACTTCCAGTACTGCCAGGAAATTGCCTCGGTGTAATAAATGATCAAGCAAGATATACTGCACCATTAGGTGCGGATAAGGGAAAGTAGGTACTAGTAGTAGTAGCAGATATTAAATAGGGATGGAAATGTAAGGAAAATATAGGTACCTTTATCAGCACTGTTGTTGATCCATTTCTGCTGCGGCCCGATGGAACTAGGAAACCGAGAAGACGGACCTTCCGAAGGAGCTCCATCCAAGACATTGAAGTTAGTTGGGTACTGGAGGATTGGAGCCGGCTAACAAGGAAGAGGGTAAAATCATCAATATTTTATTCGCCTAAACTGACAGATTTTGGAAGGAGCTTGGTGAAGTTTACACAAACTAAAATTATATTTTCATGCGTATACAGTAGCGCCTACAAAATTCCTCATTCTAGTATAATGTTAAAATTAATTCAATTCTTCGTTAAAATCGCACCACTCTGTTCCGGCACCTTCGAAAAAGAGAATATTTGATCATTTGTGGAGGAGAAGGTGATCATCAAATATTTGATCCATACATCCTCTGCCATTCATAAATCCACTCTGAACATCCTATATTTTATCCTTAGTCACATTTCTTACTCTCTCAATCAGTATTCTTCCATACATTTAGCCAACAGCGCTTAAAAGACTGATAGGTCTGTAATTCCCGCACTCAACCTTGGAACCTTGTATAAAGGCATAACCACAGCTCTCCTCCAATCAACTGGAGTGCTGTGCTCTCTTAGACACAAGTTTAAAAGTTTATGTAGCCATGTGAGAATTATTTTACCACCTGGCTTAATGAACTCTGCTGCAACAGTATCATAGCCTTGCGCTTTACCATTCCGCATACATTTGACAGCACTGATAATTTCTTTATCATTTTTCCATCCTTAGCCTTAACGTTTTATTATAAAAATAATTAAGTAATACTTTTTTGGTATAAAATGTGAAAGCAGACATAAAAAATTAACACGATCTTGAAAATATTCGAATCACAACACTTTACAAAAAACTAATTGTTTTGAATTATTATTTGGACAAATTTTTAATCAATAAATATGCATCTGTTGATTCAGTACGTTTAATATAAACGACAACTAAGCAAATTCTCACTGTATTTTAGGAAGCAGTTAGCAAAAAGCATATTACCAAAAAATATTTTGTATTTGTTTTACCTATTATAATTTAGTCAATGATTATGGTTTTAATAACGTTTCTGCGACTGCATTGTTATGTATTGAAACAACAGGAATTTTATCATAATAAATAAAATTTAGGTTTTTTGTAATAAAATTTAAATAATACCTAGTCAAATTAGGTTTTTTAAAATTTAAATAATAGTCAAATTAGGTTTTTTGCCTTAACTAATTCGGATGTTATTGATTCTTTTTTTATGTTGTTCAGTGATGTCCAGGGAAGGTTGCATCAAAAGTCCGGATGAATAAGAGGTGAGTTTAGGTCAGGATTTTCAAAAAACTAGGAAAAAATGGGTCTTTTTTTGATTTTTTCAAAAAAACTCAAAAACGCTCAACCCAACCAAAAGTAACTGTATGAAAACGTAATAGAAAACTAAATATTCTATAAAATTGGTTTTTTAAATTTTTTTTAGTATCTCGTATAGTTTATAGTAAAAAAATCACATATTTTACTGATTTTTTCCTGTCAACATCTTTTTCCTGGCGCATGGCGTACACATTCACACATTTTTTGCCTATAACTATTAATTTTTTCACTTTAAAAAAACACAATATACTGATTTTGTAGTAAATTTAATGTTCTATAATTTTAATAACGGGCATTTTTATTGTGCGAGGTACGGTTCACGAGGTATAAGCCCGTTTCCGAGGCAAAAGATGTTGACAAGAGAAAATCAGTGAAATATGTGATTTTTCAAATGAGATTGTTTCGAAAACTATAAGAGATACTAAAAAAGTTACGTAATCAGTTTTATAGAATTTTTAGTGTTCTATTACTTTGTTTTAGATATTTTTTGGTTGGGTTAAGCGTTTTCGAGATTTTTGAAAAAAATGAAAAAAAGGGCCTTTTTATTATGGTTTTTTGAAAATCCTGACTTAAGCTCACTAATTCATCTTTTTTCCCTTTTTGTGTTCAATAAATCATCTCTTACAAGTTAAATATTGTTGAAACAATAAAATATAATTATAATCTAGCTAATTTGCCCCCAGTATTTGTATAATAGGGCTGACGCATGGCGTACACACTCATACTTTTTTTACCTATAACCAGTGCTCGATTTCAGGCGGAACGCGGCGGAACGGCGTTCCGGAACCTCTCTCTGTAAAAAAACTAAATTATTTGAAAACAGTTAAATTTAACTGATTTATTAAACTTATGTTATTATCTATTATCTATTACGGTAAATTAACTCGCAATTTATTAATAAAGCATATAATTGTAGCTCGAAGCTAACAGATAAACAGATAGACTCATCCGCCCCCCCCTTTAGCTGGGGGGGTATGGAATACCCCCCAGACCCCCCTGTGTGTCCGCCCTTAACAGAGTTCCGGTACCTCAATTTTTAGAAATCGAGCACTGCCTATAACTATGAATTTTTTAACTTAAAAAAAAACAATGTACTGATTTTGTAGTAAATTTACTGTTCTACAATTTTAGTTTTGAGCATTTTTATCGTGCGAGGTACGGTTTACGAGGCGTAAGTCCGTTTCCGAGGCAAAAGATGTTGACAGGAAAAAATCAGTAAAATATGTGATTTTTTAAATCAGATTATTTCGAAAACTATAAGAGATACTAAAAAAATTTAAAGAACCAATTTTATAGAATATTTAGTTTTCTATTACGTTTTCGTACAACAATTTTTGTTTGGGTTAAGCGTTGTTGATTTTTTTTTAAAAAACAAAAAAAAAGACCCATTTTTTTCTAGTTTTTTGAAAATCCTGACTTAAGCTCACCTCCTATTCATCCGGACTTTTGATGCAACCTTCCCTGGACATCACTGAACAACATAAAAAAAGAATCAATAACATCCAAATTAGTTAAGGCAAACGCTCAGTTTTGGGGTAATTAGACTGGGCCACAGATTATATACTTATAGATGAACAACTCTGATTCTTCCCCATAGAAAATGATTATCCGTCGATTGTGTGAGATTTCACAGACAAGACAATATTTTATAGAAGAAAAAAAATGATCGGTTCTTACTCAAATATCAGGAAATTAATTAGCCATAAATTAATTAAGTATGAACGCAATATTGTCTATGAATCCCCCTCCCCCTATCCCCTCCTTACGCCCCTTCTACTTTCCTCCCTAGGGTTAACAAATGTCAAAATCTAAATGTGATCGAAATGCTCCGCGATAGCTGGTTGACAGTTAGAAATTATCACAAGAGTTTACAAATAAATGAAATTTAGACATTGTTTTGGTTGAACAAGAAATTAAAAAATAAAAAAAAGGAAAGTTTGGGAATAGAAATGTCAAAATTGAAATAACCTGAAAAATAGCTTTTAAATATTTCGGTGCAAATATTTCAATTATATTTAAGCAGTACGGGTGTAATTAAGCATAAACATCGCCATTTTCTCACGTTGTTTCATTTTTAACATTTTTCATTGAGGTTTAAAAATGAAACTATTGTCTGGAGAATGATAAAAAATTGTTTACTTTATATTTTAATCTGATTATATAAAAAATATATGTAAAAATTATATTTAATCTGATTTGAATACATTATATGGTATAACAAAATCATCTGGAGAGTAGCACATTTTCTCTAAATAAAACACTGACAAACTTACATTAAATATTTCCGATAATCCGTAATTGCAAAAGGCGTTTTGCAAAATCACTTTCTTTGGAATCTTCCAATCCGCCAGCCAAATCCATTCGCGAAAAATGCACTCTTTTTTAATCGAGCAGGAAAAGAATGCCTCGGTGACTATTTTATAATTATTGCATCCGGAAACACAACACCAAACTCTGATTTTGTCCATTGAAAAGAATTAAGCTTAATTAACCGAATGTTTTACAAATGTCGCAAATTGTTTGAAGATAATACACAATTACACATGAAGTTTATGCAAGCCACAGAAAAATATAGTACGACAACCTTTAATGTGTTATCCTTCTCATACTACTGTATTTCATTTTCTTTTTCACTCTACTTACACTAGTTTCACTAACACAGTGACCAAATAAATATATATATAAGCTTGATACATACACATACACATAATGTGTGAGTAATAATGGCTCCTATTTCCAATATGGCGACAGAAATAAAGATGGCGGTGAGTTGACGGGGCCTGGACTGGGCTATAAAGAACAGAGATAGGTATACTACGAGTCGACCTAGCTGTCTATGTGTTTTGTTTTTGTGCTACATTCTCTTTGCCTACTGAAATACTAAATTTTGTCTTTGCTTTCTAACTTGCCGATTTTGACACGCCATTGTTAGAAATTTACTTCATATTTTCATCCTTTTTTATTTGTCATTTACCTTGTGTATTTGATTTGAGAAGTTCCGTACTATCTGCGATTTTTTTGAGTATATATTGTGAACGAAATCCTATTTTCATATTTAAAGTAAAAATGATGTAGCAGCTAATCTGCTCGCTTAAAAGAATACTGTCAGTAAATTGAGTAAATATTTAATATTCTGTCAACGAACCAGGATGATGAGCAAAAAGTTATTTGTTTTGGTTTTTATGTACCTTATTCACACGACCTTATCCAGGAAGCACCGATTGTATATATCTGTTAGTATTTTTTTTATTATACTAAAGTACCGAGTGGTTTACACAGTTAAATCTTTGAATGATAGTATAAGAATAACGTGTCACGTTTTCTTTAGTATAGGTGGTTTGACTTAATTAGGAAAAAAAATTTTATAAAAGACTGCTACCCATGGTTCAG
>JAGVSP010003409.1:55000-82210 GCA_022494985.1 Micrasema minimum | reverse complement strand
TACGCTCTTTCTATTGAATATCTCTGCTCTGAACTAGACCTTAGGCAAAGCGAGGCAACGCGTCTGTTTTGATACGATGTTCACGATCGTGGCTACCAATGTTCCCTTTCATCATATACAAGACATAAAGGGTGAATAGCAACTTGTCTAGATGAAAATTTTTTTAATACTGTGTACCTATCTGTTATATTTATCTTCTCTATCCTCTCACCAAAACATTTTGTAACCATTCCGTATCCTCCTCCTATGTGTAGCAT
Source organism: Micrasema minimum (assembly GCA_022494985.1). NCBI lineage: Eukaryota > Metazoa > Arthropoda > Insecta > Trichoptera > Brachycentridae > Micrasema > Micrasema minimum. The sequence goes on along the minus strand of JAGVSP010003409.1, from coordinate 81,953 downwards.
ATGGATCCAAAAACTGATTCCAGTCCCAGCGATCGGTAGCCAGTTCCCGCTCAATCTCTCAAGTCAGGTCCACGTCGCGTGGTTCTGACGTGAATTGTTGACGGATTGTCAGCAAAAATCACATGTTCACCCCGTCGAGATTCAAATTCGCGGCCTCATGCGTGATAGCTCAACGCGCTAAACACCACAATGTTGACAATCAAACAAAACACATAAATGATTCTGTTACGTATAATATATTTTTTTAACCACCTCAACAGGCCAGGAGGCCCAATATAGAGGGGAACAACATCACAAACACCCAGGCTTGAGAAAAATCACTGTCGATTTTTGTGTTCTCGCCGGGAATCGAATCCGGAACCTCCGTATCGTGAGTCCAGCGTCTTGGCCATTACTCTACGGAGGCCGCCATTTTGATGCTCAAATAAGATTCTGCAATCCTAAAAATAATCATATTAAAAATTTTAATCTTATTTCGGAAGATAAATTATATAATAATATAATATTTATAGGCGTAATATTTTCCCCCCATATTTTGACCAGCTTTTCACTGGGAGTAAAAATGGCGTCAAATCATCTCACAATTTATTGCTGCTCATATTATTAAACTTGAAATTAAAATGTATCTATTTTCATCCGGTGTTGTAAGATGCAGCCATTACTTCTGAGATATAGGGGGTATGGAAGCAAAAACATGTTTATTTCTTCGAAACTAAAAGTAACGATTGAATCCTAACCTACCGTATGTAATAACAGCTTTTGTCAAAACGATGAAATCTTACAAAGGAAGACACACGGAAAATGATTGCTGATCCTGCCGATCTCTTGGCTTGGAGGCTATTTGTGGAGTCCACATGCTCCACCTAGAGAGCTGATATGGAATAATGATAATTTTTTATAGATTTTCTCGAAATAATCCTCCTGCTTTTTCTTTTATACCCCCATATGTATTCCATTTTTATTCGTTTTTAAGTTGATTTAATGTTGTAGTATTCTAAAATGAGCGTAGAATTCTAAATGGTAGTGAAAAATACTAAATTGCCGGTTGATAAATGGCTTCGTACAAATAGTGTGTCAGATTGCCGGTAGTCGAAAATTTCACCACAGTCAGATGATAGTAAATTTGTCCAAAATTTATGGAGGCGCCTCTTTGGAACACTCATTTAAAATTAGAACGCTTTTAGACTAGACGTGCCTAAATGAATTAAAAATTGTATTTTGACATTATTTGAATGTGGAAAGTATTCTAAAATGAATTAGTAGGTATCTAACTTTTGTAAATCGAACTTTGCTTTTATTTTTATTCAAATTTAGATGTTAAATTTAACACTATTATAATTTCTTCATAGATTTTATAAGTTGACCATAAGCGTGTTGGCATAAATTTGTGTAGGTATACGAAGTTTAAGAAATCAATTTTAAAAAAAGCCTTGTGGTCAAAAACATCATGAAATTCTCCCAATCAAAAAATCAAGAACTGCGATTGTATCGGGGTACGGCCGCGCGTCACGTGACACTCTCTTTAAACTTTAAAATACTCCGGCCCGTTAGGCTGACACTTTGAGTGAAATTCCCATTTGAATTTGGAACTACAAAAAGTCCGCAGAAAAGCTTGAAGAAGGTAAATAGGACTGGATTGGAGGATCGGATCAGCCATGAATAAAACATAAATCCCAACCCTGGTTGACCTCTGGACAACCTTGACGGAATATATTACCGACTTCGCCTTCCGTCATATTTGAACTAAATTTGAAATTCAATTCGGTAACCTCACGGAATATACAAACATACACACGTTTCCTATCAAATTGACAATGCTGTGTTTTTCTGGGCCTAACGCAATATTGTCTCTGTGCGGTCATAAATTTAATATATATGTCGCTGTATTTTCGTTTTTTGTAGGAAAACATTGTCAATCGCATAGGTAGGTATTTAAAAATGGATCACAGGACAATTCTTTTTTTTTAGGTGGTGATTTATGTCTAAGGTATGATTTTTTTTTTTTTTACGAGGAATCTTTTGAAATGTTTTCATAAAAAAATTACAAATATTCATTAATATCACACAAAAAAAATTACGGAACTGAAAAATATAGTACACCTACCTACTATTCGCTTTGTGGTGTAGTGGATAGCGGTTTGTGCTACCATGCAAGACAACGCAAGTCCGATGCCCGACCGGGTCAACTCAATGCGATATTCATATTAAAATATTTCATATGTGATTCTCGGGACTAGTATTAGACTACTGCAGCGTAATACTGATCATCTTGCCTTCATGTAACAAGTTATCAAGCACTTGGTGTACCAAATTCATTTGGATGCGCAAAAAGCGTTACTAATAGTAGGTAAGAGATAGTTAACAAAATATTCTTACATTTTAAATAATAAAACTACAAACCAGATTCCTATTTTTAAACACTGAATTTAATTTATTATTTTTATTATATTTTTTATTATATCTTATTCTTCTTCTTCTTCTTTCACCACGTTGGCTCCTATGTGGAGCATGTGGACATCACTAGATCCCTCTCGCCTCCTCCCACGTCAGGCCCGCATCCATCAGCTCCACCGAGTACATCCGTAAGATGGCGGGATCCTGCAGGCGCAGGCGTAAAGGCTTGGGCGTCTTCATCTTAATCCTAGGGGAAAAATTTCTTATATTCACTTTAAGGAGTTTTTTAAAAATTTAAATTTAGATTTCAATATAAATATTAGCATTTTGCATCACATTGTTGCAAGATGTGGGTTACGAAGCCCAGCAATGATAAACATGTTTATAAATTGGTTCTGTAGTACCAGATGCATCCACTTAATGACACGGTCCGTATAATGCCAGGATCTTGGATTTAAACGCTTCGGCGCACTCACGCGTCTCATTCTCCAGAAGGCATCTTTCTCCGAATGTATTTATTCACCATTCAATTATCTTGGAGTTACGGTAAAAAAAGATGGCGAAAAATAAGTTTTTGAAACACCTGTCAGGAGCAGATAATTGCAAAAATATCAGTTCCATTTTATGCCTTGACAAGGGACTTCTTGTGGAGGCAAGAAAAGTGTGCCAAGACAGAGTGGTGTGGCGTTCTATCCTCTCTGCGTAGGAAATGTTACGTTCTACAAATTTTCTAATCCACGCTTAATGTCATAATTAACAAGAAGATTATGATGCTCACAAAAATAAAATTTACATAAGCAACTTATTCTCTTATTTTATAGATACTTTTTATTTTCGTGTATTTGAAAATAAGTAGACTATGATTTCAGAAATATTTTCTTAAGTTCACTTTTCTCAATTCTTTTCAAATTAATATAGGCACAATTGCCAGAGTATGTACACAACTCTATTTCTGCAGGCATTTTCAATAAAAACTCCCACTGACAACACTAACTTTATATTTGGAGAAGTCAGTTAATAATTTAGGGCCAATATATTTACGTCAATGATATAAAAATGAACAAGTAATGCTCATTGCAATATCAATTCTCTTCTTATTAATTCACTCTCTAATTCTTGGGTGTATTTGAAAGATTATATAACATTTAACAGCTTTAATTTCAGTATTTTCTACAATTCTTGATTTTCATTTTTTCAAATATACGCACGAATGCCCGAGTAAATAAGAAGATTAAAAAAAGAAGAGAATGAATGATATAAAAACGAACGCAACATGTGATATTCACAGGCATAAACTTGTATGTAGGTAGGTATGTTGTTCAAGATGTCTGAGTACTGTTGGAAGTGGATTGTAGTAATTAGTGCGAATAATTTCGCATTTCCGTATTTTCAGTAATACATACTTTACCGTCTCGGGAGCGGAATACTAATTTCAGTATAAGGTCTGCTAATTATATCGTATCTGGTTTGCATAAAGACCAGACTCATCACTGTACCGGGGCAAGAAATGAAAATGAGAAAAAACGTCAAAATGATCTACTCGTAACGTGCACACTGTGAATTTTCAAGTTAAAGGCACGGCACGAGATATCCCAGTAAAGGAACATTACAAAATAAAACGATTCAAAATATGGACCTTATCAACAGACAGGAACATTGCATTCTAATAATAATTAAACTACGTTTTTCAAACATTATTGACATTTCAACACTTAATCCAGCCTATGACAGGCCATGTACCCTGTTAACGTCTAGATAATCCATATTTGTTTCCAGAGCTTTCTTATCTCTATTAAGATGTAAAAACACGATTTATACAAGCCCAGTAATTTGTTCACCATTGTACCTTCTTTTTCTTCTTCTTTCGCCACGTTCGCTCCTATGTGGAGCATGTGGACATCACTAGATCCCTCCAGGAGACCCTGTCACCAGCCAGCTCTCTCGCCTCCTCCCGCATTCATCAGCTCCGCCGAATACATCCGTAGGATGGTCATCGACGGTCTGCCAGGACGGCGGGATCCTGCAGGCGTAAAGAAGAGGCAGCTCGGGTTCAGGCTCTCCGAGGCATCCGGAGTACATGCCCAAGCCAGGTCCAACGCCGGAACTTCACGACTCCAGTCATTGGAGGTTGCTGCGTCCGTTCCCTAAACTTCAGCGTTTGGTTATGAAGTCAAAACAACCTAATGCCTAGAATCCTTCTCAGACACTTATTCTCAAAACTCAACAAGCGATCTTTCTGAGCTTTTGTGAGGTGCCAGGATTCGCATTACATTTAAATAGTTTATAATGAATAACTACAAAGTGAGTGCTTCTAACATAAATTAATTAAGGTTAAAAATGATAGAATTTTTCAAAAGATACCTGATGATAATCTATTGATAGAATTTCGAAAAAAATCCATGCTATCGGCGCAGTCCCTTTTTAAATACTTTTTCTTTTAAAAAATCCTTTTTTCATTTGCTTACCACATTTACCTGTCGGTAAATATCTACTAAAGTCATGTCGCATCTCAGTAAAACTTCAAGCTCCATTATATGTTCCATAATTCTTCAACAGTTGAAAGCAGTCATAACATTTTGATACGCCCGCAATAATAAGCTGTTTGTTTTTTTCTTTAAAAATAACTCAATCCGTCCATATTTCGACACGCTTTATGCATCAAAGCTGGATTAAATTTTTATTGAGTAGATTATACTGACCGTCAAAGCTAATCTGTTTGCTTGACAGTTTGAAGAATGTATAGAAAACGAGCTTGTTCCTTTTCGTTGCATTCTTCGATTGACTTAACCAAATAACCACACGCATTCTTGAGATTAGGAAATCTCTTGAAGTGTTACTTCACGTCCCAAACGTTACCATAATATAACGAAAGTGTCTAAATATATCGCTTCTTAATCGACTGGGACAACTTTGAAGTTAAATGGATTATCAGCAAGGCGTAATTATAGTATATATTATTACTATTGGTAATGTACTACTGATTATACTACTATTTTCCCTTATATGGTGCATAGGGCACTGCATTGGTTCATCGAGTGCAGTTGGATCATTGGTCACACAGGGGATAGATAATCATTTTTACGCTTCAAAGCCACCCAAGGCGTATCTCTCGTAAAGTAATTCATGTGAAAAAACATATTTTCAATAAACATTTCATTACAACATTTCGGGTGTGTTCTTAACTACAATATCAATGCGTAGATGGAGCTAGTGTTACGCGCTGCGAAAGGCGCGCTTTTGTTTTTTTTTTTTGATTCGTAAACATAAATACAAAATCAAAAAAGTTACCAATGGTTGTGATATTCGCTAATAAGCGGAATGGGAAAAATGGTTGTAGTACGTAGTAATGGGTCACTGCAATCCCCCAAGCCAATTACCGGTAAAGCCCTTGAACATCCCTATTCCCGATTTTGAAAAAAATCTACTTCATATATATAAATAATGAAATATTTCATATTTACCACGTCGGGAATTGAACTCGCCACCTCGTGAGTGGTAGCTTAACGCACTAAGATCTACACTGCGAAACGGATATGTCTACATACATGCTCGTTAATCGACTGGGACGACTTTGAAGTATTATCAGAGAGGCGTGAAGTAGTATTACTGTGGCGAAAGTACTATTTTCATAGTATGTGAAGTAATTTTATGCGGAAAGTAATAAAAAAAAGTAATGTAATAGCAAGACTCGGCGGAGCTGATGGATGCGGGGCTAACGTGAGAGTAGGGGAGAGAGCTGGCTGGTGATAGGGTCTCCTGAAGGGGTCTAGTGATGTCCGGCATGCACGGACTCTCAGCAGTATTATTATTATACTTATCCAGTTCTTTTCTTATAAAAAATGATGTTGTTGATCCTTAATTATTTAATGGTGGTAAATACCTACTTCCTCACGCAAACAAAAGTGTATTTTTATTCGAAATTAATTACCAAGAATTGTTTTTGCGTTTTTTTTTTGTAGTTATAATGAACGACGAATCCTTTGTGTCCAAAAGAATATTAATTACTACTTTTAACAAATCTGGGGGGTTTTAGTAAGTTGCATAATGTGTATTAACAGGATTAAGAGTAAATTAATACGAATCGTGAATTATCCTGTGTAAATTTGAGAAAAGCTTTATACTTTTGCAGACAAAATAAATAGCCTTGTTAATGTTTTTCTTTTACATCAAATCAGTGATGTATACGTTGCGAGAACGCAATATATAAAGAAGCCATAAGATTTAATAATATAGACTTAACATGACTTTATGTTTCTTTCTGGTGGTCTCCATGACATAAATAAATAAAACAAGGATGTTTAATTTTTAATAAATGGCCCCAACTCTATTAAATATTTTCTTTTAAACACCACGTGAGATGATGACATTAAGATTGCATTGTGGTGAAGGAGACAGTAATTAACTGCACTTTGTAAAAACGTTACCGAGTTTGTATGCATTGCATGAAATTAACTAGAACCTTTCGAACTGGTTGTCTGAATCAACCTGTTATTTAAGCCAAAAAAAATGCATTTTTTTACTCCATAATAATAAGCGTACGCAGTATGTTAAGTTTTAATGTTTTGAACGCAAAAATACGTGTAATATACATGTACGATAACTTAAAGGAATTAGCACTGAATGCAACATTTTTTATTTTTTATTTATTTAACCACCTCAACAGGCCAGGATGCCCAACTACAGAGGGGAACAACGTCACATAACACCCAGCTTGAGAAAAATCACTTTTTGATTTTTGTGTTCTCACCGGGAATTCGAACCCGGAACCTCCGTATCGTGAGTCCAGCGTCCTAGCCATTACGCTACGGAGGCCGGATCTTAGTTAAAAAATTGGTCGTTGGGCTACTAGGCATGAGGTCGTGGGTTTGATTCCCGTCGTGTTAAAAATGTATTATTTATTTTAATGTGTTTCAAGTAAAAATATTTCATGTGCTGCCTTGCACTGCAACCGAAGCGTAAGACTAATCATCTTAACTTCATGACTGTAACATATTCTCAAAATATTAATATCCGCACTTGCGTGCATCAATGCCGTGCCCTAGTGCATCATATGGGTGCGGATAGGGGAAGTAGTAGCAGTACGTCCTAATTATTTATTCTGAATACGCTTAAAAATGATTGCTGTAGTTGTGTACCAATAAATAAACAGGAAATGTTAATAATAAATTGACCGCGAACGTATTGAAAGTGATTACGAGCGCAATCCAATCTCTTATCCGTACGAAGCGTGCAGTGAGAATGGGACAGGAGCTTTCGTTTCATTGATAATGAAAGTTCACCATTACCTTGAAATGACGAGATGAATGAATTCGCAACCGTGGAATATGTTTTAATGAATGAAATATTTATGTATATACATAGTGTTACAAAAGTCGATGTACAAGCGGGAATCCAAGAGTGAATCTACATAATATTTGAAATCGATTTTATAGAAAAAAATATATTATTTGACCCATATTCCGTAGTTTTCGAGAAAATTGAGTCCGAATTTTTTTTCCATTTTTGCAAATTGTTATCAAATATCATGTATTTAGTCAAATCAATACGATCCATAAATAAAACAAAATAAAAAACAGCATTTGTGCAATTTTACTTAATCTGCCGTACTAATGAAAGCTTTTAAGAAAAGAAAAAAAAAAATTCTGCTAAGATTGAAAAATCAATTTACACATTCGAATCCAAATATGATGTAGATTCACCAGTTTTCGGGTTGTACTACGAGTTTTGTTACACCACGTAAAATACAATTTACATTAAAGAAACTATATTAAGAGGGCACTCTGCCACGTGACCTCGGCCGCTTTTCCATATAATCGTTATCCTCGATTTTCGTCATGAAATTTCACTAGAGCAATGGTTTTTTCACAAGTTTTAGATTTCGACAAGAAACTTAACGTGAATAAATAATTTAGATGCATATTGCACACTCTAATGCATATTGGCGTTCTCAATAATCGGCAACTTATATAGCGCCAGACTTGTGCAAAATAGCCTCAAGGCCTTCCTCTATTTTTGTAAAAGATTAAACACTGTACATCGTTAAATGTGGTTTCAGAGAGCTTTTTTAAACTTATATTTTTCATATGAGTAATTAAATATTTTGCATGGCGCTGCACATAACTTGTGATAATTGTTTTTTCACTCGCACAATTTTAATACGTGCTTAATTAATTACCTTTCAATTAAAACTGGCTTTATCTTCATACAAAGTTATGTTATCATTGACCGTAGACTTTCATAATGGAAGACGTTTTTTGCAATTCTGCTGGTTGACATTTATACTAACAATTATCATTGTAAATGATAAACAAAGCTTTAAGGACTGATGTTTTAATTTAAAAATCATGTAAACATACATACATACGATACGTTGATAGATAATATTTTAATTATCAGGACTTCAACCTGTATATACAGTGAAATGGCGCGACGCTCTTACGTGTGAATTATCTGTCATCATAATAGGGTTCTTCCCGATAACATGAATATCCTTGAAAACGCTATAAATATTTGAAAATATACTTTTACAATTCCAACGATATAAGACACAATGATCAAAAATTTTGTTTTCATTTGTAAATTTATGTTTTAAAAACACGAAATTACGAGTGACTTTTTAAAGCCCGTTATTGGCTAATGACGTCATACCCGTCTACCGTGGAAGGCGTGAAATTCATTCCGTAGTGAGCGCCTATATTGCTGTGACGTCACACCGCATGCGCGCTAAATTGGAAGGATTTGGCGAGCGGTTTGAAAAAGCGCTATTTCAAACCGCGCTTAAAAAAAATTTAAAAATTCCCTTGATTTTGTAATACCTTGATACATCAAATTAATGCCAAACCAGCCAATAACAGGTCATAAGCTCCGTAAACGCCTAGATAGCAATATTCCCTTCCAAACTTCTCGTCTCTATGAAGATATAAATTTAATTTTTAAATATTTTATGTTTCAGAATAGAGAATATGATCCTGCATCATTAATCAAAATTAAACTAGGTTTAGACAGATTTATTTTTAATAACTATGGTGCTAAAAATTTATCGAAAATACGTAATTGTTTTGAATTATTTATAGTATGCTTATTCTTTAAATGCAAAAAAAAAATTGGCATTATAATTAAATCTCATTTTTGCTTTTCTTCCCTCGGGGCCGAAATCAAATTACTGCGTAAATTACGACGTACAAATTGATCTGTTTTATCGTTTCACACTAACGGCGGTCGCGTAATTGCGTCCTTGTCGCACCGATCTGGTTTTACGGCATTTTTGGCGCTTTTTCTCAGTCGCAACGATCAATTAAGTCTTAATTCAACTTTCTGCAATAGCTTTGGTGTCAAAACAATAATAAATTTAACATCTGACTTGGAATGGCGTTAATTTAACAAGTTTTTGTACTTTTAAGTTTATACCGAGTATTACATAAATCGACCTAAAAAGCCTAATATAAAAAAAAAAAATCTATGCAATATTATGATATATGCACATATTTCAATTTGCAAATACTATTTCCAATAAAACCTAAGCGGCTTGTGCTTGAAAATAGGAATCGAGTCGTGTCGAAGTGGGGATTCGAACCGACGATCTCTGGACTCGACCACGACGCTACCACTGGGCCACCACCCGTTGTCTCAAATTTATCCATACTTTTAATCAAAGTCTGTTAAATTATTACAAAACAAAAAAATATCCCGTAGCAGCCTGCACGAAAATAACAAAAGTACTTTTAGTATTTGAGTTTAGTTATCTTCTAGAAACAACTGCAAAGATTATCCTGGTTAAAACTTGTAATTTTGATAAAACAGTATGCATTTTAAAATATTATTTGTAATTATTTTACTAGATTCTGCTACTACTACTACCATTTTTCCTAATAAGCATCCAATGGTGCAAAGAGCACTGTATTAGTTACAAGTGTAGTGAATCTTGATCAGTTGTTACAAGAAGATAAGATAATCAGTCTTACGTTTTTTAAACCTTTTTTGTTTTAGAGCAAAGATTATTCAATCTGAATAAAAAAATAAAAAACTTTTGTTTTAAATAATGACAACAAATGGGTACATTGCATCTGCATAATGATTTGTAAGGTCATTTCAAGTGATGAATTTGACTTTTTGTATGTTTTTATTATCGCGTCAATTGGTGCAATCAATTTTAATTTTTATGAAAATCATTAACTTGACTGCCTTTGTGTCTTCTTTGCCATTTAAATTTTAAAAATGTACAAAGTATTTTGAAGTCTCAATTGACCTTTGGATAATTAATTTCGTTTTGAAGTAATCATCACTCATCACTCATAAGTCGAATACGAATAATTATGGATAATTGAAATACGCAAAAATAATATAATAATGGTATTTATTTATTTATTTAATTAGTGTGTACACATTTAGGTTACATATTTATGGTCCTATTTATGCCAAATAAGCTAAGAGCTGGGTATTGGCAGTCCTAAATTGTTATAAATATTAAAACATTACATACCACTACGGTATTGGAATTATTATGAATTATTAAAACACTACATACTAATAAACTACTGAAATTATTATAAATTATTAAAAACATAACAAACTGAATATGAATATGAAAAATTAATATTAAAACACTACATACTAATGGTAATGAAATATTGAAAATTATTATAATTATTAAAACATTACAAACTAAGAAAATATAAAAAACTGTTATAGCATTAATACATTAAATACCAGAAAAATATTGAAATTGTTATAAATATTAAAAACATTACAAACTATGTATGAAAAATAAAAGTTATAAATATTAGAACTTAACATACCATGCAAGAGATAATTGCAATTTTAATACGAGTATAATATGCAAAAGCATTCATAGAATGTAAAAAATTTGGCAAATTAGTAATAAAAAAAAAAAAAGTTATTACTAAGGTATGGAAATGTCAAAATGAAAATTTAGCAATATCAAGTACAATATTTATGATTTCTGGATGTATGGAGAGGTATGGCGGCCTCTCGTGGTGTAGTGGGTAAGAAGCTGGTTTTACACTGCGTATCGCGAATCGTGGCACCTAACCAGGGCCCAAGACAGCAGACTTCTGAGTTTTGAGAATAGGTGTCTTTGAAGAATTTTAGGTGTGCTGTGGTTTGACTTTGTAAGGAACACAGAGGTGAGGCAACGGAAACAGCAACCCTTGGTATCTACTGCCACCCGGCGAAGGCGTTTCGGCTGGCTAGGCCATATACTACGTATGCCTCCGAGAGCCTTAACCATGCTTGCCCATTTTACAAGGCATCAGGTTCTCGGCGTCCTGGTCGTCCACTGACTGTTGAAAATTCGTCGGCAGTTTGCGTCAGAACTGCGGGACGCGGACTTGACTTGGGAGGATGCACGGGAGCTGGCGGCCGATCGCTTGGCCTGGAGGCAGTTTGTGGATTCCATATGCTTTACATAGGAAGCGGATATGGTATGAAGAAGGTTCCAGGATCCGAAAGTGATTTTTTACTACACTACAATGATAAAAACGCGGTTTAGCTTGTTGAAAAATTCGGTAGAGTTGGCTGGACTGAAAAAAGACTCAATAGTCTCTTAAAGCAGTCTAGGGAAAGGGTGGGGGCGTTTCATTGTAGCAGGATTCCCTGTGGTAGTTAGAAAACCCAAAGTGATTTTTCCTACCTTACATTAAATGATATATTTCAATGACTACAATTTATTGTATTAAATCGATCGCTAATTCCCATACCTACGTCTTCATATCATGTCCAGTAGTTCGGACAGAAACTGTTCACGAACTGTTAGCATTTTGTTTTCAGGGCCCTTGGAACCAAGTGCTTGTAAAACAGGCAAAAAAAAATCCTTACTTACTACCTTATTTTGTTTTAAAACATAAATATTATCGTACCATAGACTAATCGTATTTATTCTTCGATAGTGGCAAATAAGAACTTATCGAAAGAAGCAAAATTAGCGTACTGCCACGGAGTTCTACAATACTTGTGTACTACAACGGAGTTCTGGTACCAACCCTCATGTATGGTAGTGAAGCGTGGTGTTGGAAAAAGAAGGATGAAAGTAGACTGAATGCTGTTGAAATGCGATCTATGTGTGGTAAAACTATGTATGATAGGTGTACAAATGTCGAAATTAGAGCAGAGTGCAAGTCTGAGATAAGCATTATCGACAAAATTAAGAAAGGGCTTTTACGATGATTTGGTCATGTGTAGCGAATGAGTGATGAAAGAACGGCTTAAAGAAGTTTAAATGCAAGTGTGCCTGAATGTAGAAGCCGCGGAAGGCCGAGAAAGACATGGCATGACCAAGTTCGTCAAGTACTTGAAAGTGGACATGTGAAAAGTCGGAATAACCGGCGTATGTGCATGAGAAGATGTATGAATGTAGAGGAAGCAAAGGAAGTCTGTCGGGACAGAGTGGTATGGCGTTCTATCCTTTCTGCCTACCCCTACGGGGAAATGGCGTGATGGTTAGTTAGTTAGTTAGTTATATTTATTCTTCTTCTTCTTTCACCACGTTCGCTCCTATGTGGAGTATGTAACATCACTAGATCCCTCCATATTTATAGACATTTATATTTATATTTACATTTTATATTAGACATTTATAGACATATATATTTATAGACAAGATAAAATGGTTTGCCGGGGGTTAAACTAAATTGGTGTCCATTGTCACCACCAATCGTCACTGTAATATGATTCCTCATAAACAATAAACAGTGCCAGTGCTCAAAAAGTTGGGAAAGTAGATGAAGTCAATTTTCATATGAAAGAAATAATTCAACTCTATTAAATAACTGCTAGATTCACTTTTTAAGGCAAAATTACGTTGTCATTCTTGATAAGTTCCTACCGCACCCGTAGAAAATTTTGTATAGAATTTTTAACGAGCTTGTATGGGGAAGTCATTTCTTTATTATGATTATTCAATGTATCATCATTTTGAAAACGCCAAAATTTCTAACATTGTTATAGAAATATAAATCTTAGATTTGTGTAACTATTATTATTGTATAAAAATGTATTTGTCCAGTATTCCAAATGGACGTCTGACTATGTTAATTCCCTAGAGTTTCTCTAATTATAGAAAATGAATCTGCAATATACAACAATATACTGCAAATTCAGCTACAAAACACCACCACATTCACGTGAATAACGTAAAATTTACATTCATCGATTGATATTTCTATAAATAATTCACGGCTTTACGCAATTTGACACCCATTTGTAGGTAAAATTATTCAACGGCAGTTAAATGTTAAATTATTATGAATTCTAGTAAACCTAACAATATACTTCCATTACCATAATTCACAATGGCACGTCTTACGTCATATTACACCAAAGTTTACCATTGTTAGTGTACCAGTGCACTTAGGGATTTATCGTTCATTTATCGCTATTTTGAATACGTATTATATCGATTTTATGTCGCGCGTCAGTAGAAATATTGCAACAGCAAGACGATATAACAACGCTCAAACGTGTACCCTAATAACGAAATGTTAAATGCACGTGTAATAATGGTTATAACTTTTCCAAGCGTTTTTTTTTTACTTTTGACAGATCGATTATGTGTCGTTTAGGGATGTCCTAATGCGTTAACCCAATCGATTTCTCATAAAAATCGACTTTATTTATGAAGAAAGTTTTAATCAATTTAGCACATTTATATTTTATTTTTGCTCAACATTTTGTAGTTTATAAACATACCCAGACGTTTAAAGCAGAGTTTATATGACAAAAGCGCTGTTGTAAAACCTTTTTTTTTTAACAGTCTTTATTCAAAAAAAAATATTACAAAAATACATAATTTCTTTACAAAATAAACTTTATATACAGTCCCAATAAACTCTTTAATTGGAGTTTGTCATCGGGTGCAGGAGCTACAGAAAACCCAAATAAGCAAAGGACTATTTTGTTGTCGTAATGTAAATTGAGAAATTCTGTGTCGCGACAAACGAAGAAAAAAAACAAATAGGTTTTAATTTAAATCACATTTTATATTTTTTCATGGAAAAAATCAACTTGTTATTCTGTTTGCATAAGTAGGCTCAATAAACATCGATATCGATAAATATCGGAGCTAAAGAACATGTGCTTCACTATCGTAAAGACAAAAACATAAAGTATAGCATTTTTCGGTATATGGTTGCCTGTCAATAATTACGGTACTTTATAGGCGCCCATCTGTCAAAAGTAAAATAAACGCTTAGAAAAGATATAGTGGAGTGATTTATAGGACGGTGTTGTATCCATGGAATATTGAATTGATACATATTAATTGTTAAGAGGAATCCGAATAATTTTTGAGGTTCCTTCGCTTCGCGTTCGCGAAAGTTCTTATCCATACGCGATGAATTCGATCTCGAAGTTTGTTTATGCTAAGCACCCAGATCATCAATGTATCGAAGCTGTGACGCGTCTATGACAGCAATATATATATTGTATATATATATACGTATATCACATTAAAATCTAATTTAAATAAATTAATATTGTGTATTGACCCCGTTTGGGAATCGAGTCCGCGACCTCATGCATGGTAGCCAATCGCGCTATCCACTACACCACGAAGCGGATCTACTTGATACCTACTAACAATACTTTACTACATTCCCTAATCCGTACCCAATGGTGCATATGGCAATGCATTGGAGCACCGATTGGAGTGAATCTTGATAATTTGTTACATCATACATTACATACACGAGATGATCAGTATTACGCTTCAGCGCAAGTCCTAGGTATCACATATACATGGTGTAACAAAACTCGTAGTACAACCCGAAAACTGGTGAATCTTCATCATATTTGGAGTTGAATGTGTAGTATGGACATTTAATCTGAGCTTGAAAAAAAATTATATATTCATAAAAGTGCACATATTCTTATTAAAAAGCGGTTTTTTTATTTTGTTTTCTTCATGGATAGTTATAATTTGACAAAATAAATTATATTTTATAATATTTTGCAAAAATTTATCGATTTTTTTTTTTTACCTCGTAGGTACTCAATTTTCTCGAAAACTATGGGTCAAATCAAAACAATTTACTGGTATTCACTGGTTTCCCGCTTGTACATCGAGTTTTGTTACACCATGTAGGATATGAAATATTTGATGTGAAAATCACAATGAATAAATATTTCATATTGACCCTCATCGGGGATCGAACCCGCGACCTTATGCATGGCAGCACTACTTACCTGCTGTAAATGTATCTCCGGTATCTTCTGGTCGTTAATATTTGGACGTTTCGCACCTTCCTAATACTTTTGTTGGTCGAACAAAGAAATATCAGAACAGAGACGAGAATGTAGTAACCTATTTCTGAATAGCGTGAAACTCAAAACTATTTTCGGGAAATATGACTCACCGGGAACTAGGTTTTGAAGAATTCTTTCAGCATTCCCATCGATAATATTATTTTGTAAATATAATGCTATAACAACAAATGAAAATAAACCTACGTCTCATTAGATAGTTCGCCTCAAATACCTACATTAAAGTGTTAATAAAAAATATATAATTTTATATTTATTTATTTTCTTACTGAAGCACTTTAATATTCTTATGTTTGTATTTTAAAAAAGTTATTTAAAAGTTATAATGCGTTTGACTGATCATCCTACCCTCATGTAATAAAATGATTAAGTGCCCTATGCACCAATGGGTGCGGATAAGGGAAAGTAGTAGTAAACGCTATTTAGTGCCTATGTTCGTCCGGGTAAAATTAAACATTTACTTTTCCATAACAAAAAGCAATTAAAATACAATTGTAATCTCAACATAAACGAGAAGGCAATATTGATACCTAGGCGTTTACAGGGTTATGACCTGTCATTGACTGGTATTTTAATGGAAGTCCGTAATGGGTAAAATCTAGTTCTTGTTTTGTGTTAGGACTTCATAAAGTACCCCATTTTGTATGTGCCGCTAACTTATTGTTACGAGTGCGTCAAAACACGTTTTTTTTTCTATTCTGGATACTCTTCTTAAATGCTTAATCTTAGTAGGTACACTTGTGATTTCTACAAGAACTGATTTAATATTATGTTCTATTGAAACATACAATACCACAACACCTAGACCAAACAGTTATAAACATATTCAAACACGACATATTGACTCACTTTACCTTCTGAGAAGATACTACATTCATATTAATTCCTAATATATTCCTTCTAGAGAAATATTCAACTTTAAATTTTAAAGTTATGCTAATGTAGTAAACACAATATGTAGTTAGGTACTCGTGAAATAACTAACTTAACTTCTTTAAAGGAATGGTAAAGAAATGGAGCCATTTTGTGTTGAATGTTTATTAATTTGCTTAAAAACAGGTGTCCCTAAGCACCTTCAAATGAATTGATATCAAGCTTACTAGTATTGCATATATCGGCAAAATTCCAGACGAACGGCCAGGATGTCCCAATTTATAGATGAAGATTACATTACAGAACACCCAGGCCCTCCGGTAATATCATCAACCCATATCTGTTTCTTATGTGGAGCATATGAATTCTACAAACTGCCTCCAACCCAAGCAATCGCTTGCCAGTTCCCGCGCATCCTCCCGAGCCAGATCCACGTCCCGCAGCTCTGACGCAAACTGCCGACGGATTGTCAACAGCGGACATCCAGGACGCCGCGAACCTAATGCCAAACATGGTCAAAATAAGTCATACCACCGCACACCTAGAATATTCTTTTGCCGACTCTTTAACTCCTGCATTGTGCCGGTGCTCCTTTATGGATGTGAATCCTGGCACCTCACAAAAGCTCAGAATGCTCGCTTGTTGAGTTTTGAGAACAAGTGTCTGAGAAGGATACTAGGCATTAGGTGGTTTGACTTCATAACCAACGCTGAAGTTTGGGAACGGACGCAGCAACCTCCAATAACTGGAGGCGGCGGTGGACCTGGCTTGGGCATGTACTCCGGATGCCTCGAGGGAGCCTCCACCCGAGCTGGCTCTTCTTTACGCCTGCAGGATCCCGCCGTCCTGGGACGTCGACGACCATCTTACGGATGTATTTGGCGGAGCTGATGAATGGGGACTTGACGAGGGAGGAGGCAACAGAGCTGGCTAGCGATATGGTCTCCTGGAGGGGTATAGTGATATGTCCACATGCTCCACATAGGAGTGAACGTGGCGAAAGACCATCGAAGAGAAAATTGATTTTTTTGCGTATGCTTTAACTTTTATTGGAAAATTAACAAACGTAGTAACAAGCAAGAAGTTGACTATTTAAAACGTATAAAATAAAGTACCTATCTGACGGAAAAAGCATGAACCACCATGCTTCTTTATTGACACATCGATTAGATGCACAGTGTACTCTCTCTGCACTTCGTTTGTGGTTTCAACATATGTAGCAAGCTGTAAAAGTTAACATAGGCTGTAAAAGTTAACACAGATGACCTGTTTCAAAGCTACAATAAAAAAAAATACAGTGTGGGATAATTTACTTACCTTACTTCTCCGATCGATTCAAAAACTCGTAAAACGACTTCTGTTGGCTAGACATTCAATGTGTTTCCGCATATTACATTTAATTATTTACTAAAACTAATTATATAATAGTGGTATAATATTATTAATGCGGAGATTAAAATTTACATTGAATAATGACTTTGGGTGCTAGTTATTAAAATGTGATTTGTATTATAAAATATGAAAATAAAGTCACTTATTATTTTAGTGTATTAAAAATTGTCCGCCTCATGGTGTAGCGGTAGCGCGTTGGGCTGCCATGCGGGTTCGATTCGCGATGGGGGTCAATTTAAATATTTATTTAAATGTGATTTTAACTTTTAAAAAAATCTAATGTTGATACCTTGGACTTGCGCTGAAGCTTAAGACTGGTTGTCTTACCTTCGTGTGACAAATAATTAAGATCCATTGCATTTGGTGCACCAATGCAGTTCCCTATGCATCATTAAGTGCGGATACGGGAGATTAGAAGACTATTTAAAAAATAAGAAAACACAATGGAAAATATTATTTTTGTGTGAAAAAAATTATGTCCTTATAGGGAGATAGGTAAATATTCATGTATCTACTTTTACGGTGAATAATGTTATCGAACCTAATTTATTTTATTAACTTTGTTTTTCTAGCTGCATCAACCCTTAATGATATTCGAAAATAGTATAACGTCAACAAAAAATATCATCCCCAATTTTGGGAAGGAATGCATAATATAACTTAATATACAGGATGTATTACGTTTAATGGATTATATCGGAATGTAAATACTTGTAAAAGGAATCATTCGAACAATTTATTGCATAAATCCTTTTAATTTAACGCATATGAAAGTTGTATGATTTCTGTAAAATATTTTTTTTTTTATTCCAGTTTTAAATGACAGACTTTAGTTTATTCCAGTTATAATAAAAGCTTGTTTAATCCCACCGCCTTCGTACTCAAAGCATGGTACGCGCATGTGTGTACATTGTACATACATTGAACATGATTATTAATAAATGTTTACCGCAATTTCATTACAAAGCAACAAGGAGAGACAAATAACGTGAGACCTGCATAGATCATATGATGATTAAGTCGAAAAATCATTTTACTGCTATAATTTATCAGTCATCCTTGACAGATCATTTTACTACTGTGTTAAATGTGGAAATTCAAAGTAATAGTCCACTAAAATGTAATGAACCTAAAACGCATACAAAAACCAACATCAATTATGAATATATGAAGAAAAGCTTAAATCAAATCGAATGGTTTGACATTCTAAATCACAAAGAAACAAATGAAGCTTGGAATTTCTTCACTTTGACTCTTCAAGATAATCTACCAAAGTTGGTAAATGAATACCTCAACACGGGCTTTGCCCAGCGAGGTATTTCATTGAGAAAAAAAAATATAAATTGTAAAATGTGAAATAAATAAAAAAATACCAGTCGTTATGAACATTTTTATACAAAAAGAAAACTCGAGAATTCAAATATTTTCTATTTATAATCTCCTTACTCACCCATTTTAATAATTTATTACTGCGCTCAAAGAAAAACACCCTGTTTACCCATCACGCAGATAAAATGTGATCATTTGGTTCGAAACCGAACTATTAAATTTCAGCTGACTGATCAGCCAAATGTCAACAGGAAATATTTTGTAAGGAAGTGGAATTATGGAACTCCGCTGAATTATTTATTCATTACGTTCAATATTCAATATTATTTTTCTTTGTCTCCTATCTATAGGCAGTATTTTCATTTGTAGACTCCACAACATTCATGTCATCGAATGAACTTCAAATTTGGGAATGAGTCAAAAAAATAAAACCCATCTCTAAATGTACGATTTCTTTTGATTAAAGTTTTTAAATTCCTATGTTTTTATTTTTCTTTTCTCCATGGCTGCGAATCATGGCACCTCCAGGGGCCAAAATAGCAGACTTCCGAGTTTTGAGAATAGGTAAATTAAAAGAATATTAGGTTTGCGGTGGTTTAACTTTGTAAGGAACAAAGAGGTGAGACGGACGCACTAACCCTTGGTATCTACTGTCATCCGGCGATTTCCCTCGATTTTTTAAAATTATTTTTTTCGATTGATAATTTATTAAGTGCCGTTTTTGTTTATATATACAATTTTTTTTATTCTTCTAGCTGTTTTCCCTTATCAAAATGTTGGTAGGTGCTAACTACCCTTGAACAAATAAAAGTCATCAAATTTATCCATTTTTTTGGGCTAAATTTTAATTTTAAACATTATAGGTATTAATACTTAAGAAAAATGCAGTTTTAAGATATCCTAATGTAAGTTCTTAGATAATGTAAGATTATTAATTTTATTTTATAAAAACGGTAGAAATAATTTAAATTTTGAGCTTTAAAGTGTAGTTACGTGATTAAATTGGGCCGTTATGAATTATTTTGTAACACTTCACAATAAATTATGATTTAAAAAAAAAACTTCGTCATTTAAGTGTTACAAGGGAGTACAGATCTCCATCGATGGTGTCTTTCACCAGTGGATGGGGAGAAACTGTACTCCTCTGAAACTTATGATTAAGTACATTATATTTTTTTGGAATATAAAACGCCAATAACAAGGCTTTTTAACTTTAATTTAATTTTAAAAAAATTAATTTTTTTATTTGTTTATGGACAGCCAACAGACCATACACTTATTTTAAATTATGTAACACATTAATTTCTAACAATAATGTCCACACTATAGGCTATCACTTAAGTATCTAAAAATATTGAAAACATTTTATTATTGTTGCAAAGTACCCCATCCTGTACACAGTTGCTTATTTGTAATATGTAAAGCTCAATAAAATGTTTTAAAGGGAAAAGTAACATAACTGAAAAATTAAAAGTAGCATTATTTAGAAATTTAAGCTTTTTATTTAATCATAATTTTTAAATATTTCAACTTCAAGTGCATCTAGTGAAAAATCTCGATGTATTATATAATATGTAAGTACTCTATGTACCATATAAAGTTTAATATCGGCACGTTTTTTAATTCTCTTTTGAAGACTGCATGATTTATTACACATGGCGCCTAGCATATTCCCTGTTGCGACTGATTGCCCTTTATTCGCAGTCGTTTAATTTAAAACAAGCATTTACGTTGATTCCCGGCCATAAAACGTTTAATATCAATCGCCTAAACGATACCTGGCCATAACTCACTATTGTCAGATCGGTAATAATTTATTCGCAATGAATAATAATGTCTCCACATTATTTAGCAGATCTCAGCACAGATTCCTTCCGTCATATCTACATGCTTGTAATTCCCATATATCACCGCATTGCGCTGCTAATAAATTATGAGTTAATTAAGATGATGCCCCATTATTAAAGACATTGACCTTTTCATAGCATTATAACTGATTTAATAAAAATATCACGCCTTTGAAGGGTGCGAGTTTTAATGTTATAATTCTGATGTAAAGGTACCCTCAAATGTGAATTCTAAAATAAAGAAAACACTGTACTTATAATTGATAGTTAAAATTTATTTGATATTATTGATATCCCAACAGAGACAGAGAAACTCTGGAAACGAATGTGGGTTATCTAGGCGTTTACAGGGCTTATGACCTATCATTGGCTGGGTTAAGTGGCCACTTGATGTACTACAACATTCCCCATTCCGCCCATCATCTGATAACCATATATGACAATTTTTTTTGAAACTACTATATATTGAACTCGTCTTCCACGTTCCACATTACAGAAAATTTCTATGCTGGTGACATCTGTTGAGAAGATTGTTAAGCATTTTTTGGCAATCATCTTAGATCACCTAGATAATCCACATTCGTTTCCAGAGTTTCTCTGTCTCTGTTGGGATATCAATAATATCTGATATCAGCCCAGCATGGGTATAATCCAGTAATTTGTCTACAAGTATTTGTACACGTTCAAAATGTTGTTAAAATCTATTTATTAAAATTTATTTATCGTCAAACCTTTGGGATATTAGAATAATTGTGTATCTTTTTTCGTTTTATTTTGAAAGTCCATTTCTTCTAATTTCACTCGTAAACGGAGTGGAGTGGAGGCTATAAAATACTACCCATTGGTGTATAGGGTACACTACATCGGAACTCCGGCTATAAATATTTAAAAAAAAAATCAATTCTCATGTGTATCTAAAAAAAAAAACTAAAAAAATCTCAAATTCGATGCATTTCTTAAGAAAGTTTAATGTTAATTAAAAAGGTAAATCTTTTACCTGTCAAAATATAATTTGCTTTAAAGGCAATCTTAGAATTTACACATTTTTCTTTAATTTTTTATTCTTCAAGTTTTCGATCGTTTATATTCAAGTACTTTTTGTTTATTTATTTCGTGCACTCGTTGTAACTAAATTTTCTTCTTGTTTTACAGATGGTGTTGTAAAAAAAACAGGTGATTGGTGAGGTTAAGTGAAGTGTTTGGTGCGCTAATGCGGCTCGCTGGTCTTTACAAATGGTGAAGTGAGTGATAAGCTTCAAGGTGTGGCAGGCCATTCTACCGACATGGAGCTGGCCACGTTCGTTATAAGGTAGGCAACAAATAATATTTTTAGTCGATATTAATTTCCTTAGTTAAAATATAAAGGAAATATACTATAGGTAGTAATATCTATTTAGGTTTTTGATTCTTTAGATTTTTACTAAATGTCTACATGTATGTTCTGAATCTTCGTAGACAAATATTGTGAATTCCAACAAAGATGAATTTTTAAACCAAAATAGTTAAATTGCATATTTTAGTATTTTCAATTTTATCATAATTCTTCTATAAAGATTCTGAAGTACACCAAGTATTGTTATGTGCTATAATAATTAAAAGCCATCAAAAAATCATTACTTAATAGCACTTTATAGGGGACAGAAAACTGTACATTTCCGTTTTCTGTTCTTCAATGGTCGGCGCGACGTTTGGCTGACCTGACAGTTAATGTTTGTGGATTTCATATGCTCCACATAGGGAGCGGATATGTTTATAATGAATGAATGACAGCTAATGTTTTTTATCTAAGCATTTAAGTAGATATTGATACATTGAATGCTTTCAAAAACGTAAAAAAACCACTGATATATTTACATTATTAGCTATATTAACAATTTCCTGCGTGCAAACATACCAAAATAACGACCACGCTTAAAAAATTTACATATTTAGCGCGTTTTTTGACAGACTGTAAATCTGTACAGTTGTACAGTGCACATTAGTATTTTGTAAAAAGGCTTTAAACAATTATTGAGAAATATTAATTAAAATTACAAAGCTTTAATGCCAGGTTGGGAATACCTTAAGACGCCACCTTTGTGGTGTAAATTTACCGCTAATGCACTATTCTTTCTTAAAAACGTATTTATCCAAATAGCATCTTTTCACGCCTAGTTTATATATTTGATTGCCCATTATTGCTAGGAAAAGAATTATAGCGCCTTTTGTACCATCCATTTTTTCAAATGCCAATCAGTGGCGCCTTACAAACAAAAATCGCTGAAAATTAACTAGAAACATTCTACAGCGGTTTTTTAAATATTAAATATTGTCTATTATTATTATTATTATGGATAAAATAAGTTTTCGTATAAATATACCTCAAAGGCGCTTCAAATATTGAATTTAACGGCGAATTTGAGTAGAAATACCGTTATCAAAATTAATCAAAAGATTTTGAGAACATATAGGTAGGTCTTAAATTTGTTTTGAAACATCACTTCACTCTCACAGTTGCGCACTTCTGGTGTTAGAGCATTCCAAGCCACAGGGCCCGCAACCGCAAAAGCGCTCGCTCTCCAAATTTTGTGCGCTGATTACGGATCGGTTCTAAAACCCGTGCCTATAGCTGTAGATGTAGCTGATCGAAGTGTGAGACGTCTTTCAGCTAGTTTATCTGGAATGGAATCTTTTTTTTGTTGATAAATACTGTATTAATACATTGCCAAGTAACATTTATCATAAAAGCTCAAAAATATTACAATATTAATACGTACGAGTTTATTAGTTTTTATCAGTAGGAAACAAATTCGGATTCGCTCTTACAACTTTACATTATTTTTTTTAAATATTCACGGTAGTTAGAAGAATGACATAAATATATTTTCTGGCGTTTAAATCGTTTCAAGTGCAAAGCTCTCACACATTTTCAAAAACCCTCTAATCCACATGCGTGGGTTGATAGGATCGCATTAATTAAGGTTAATTAATTAAAGCCTTTCCCAGACCTATAAATTACAACACTAATAGGAAGACTTGCGATGGCTCGTGTCTTATCTAACTGAAAATCTACTTTTAATAAAAAGGAAATAGATAAATAAATAATACATACATATTATGTAATATTACAGAAACACACGCTCCGGGGTTCATGCTGGACTGAAAGTCGGCAAAGAATGGCGAATCGGTAGATCACTCGCCATGTCCGTTATTAATTTTTTTTAAATATCGTCGTTCCGATTTTTCGCCAAAACAGAACATTATAATATTTATGGTAGGATGCTTGGAAGAATCACTATTTATCTATAGTCATAATAAGTAGGATGCGTCTATTAATTTCAAGGCGTCTATTAACCAAGTTTTGATGTAGGTAGCGCTTAAAATAGAAAAAAGTACATAGCCACTTCTCTGGTTGTACGCATCCACTATATTTTTATATTCAGTACGACCCTTTTTGTGCGCTTAAGAGACGTGTGCTTTTAAAGCATCCGTTTGCGGTCAATACGGTCTTATAAGCTTCCTTTTTAAATATTTTTTTACGCGGAATCTAGTGAATTTCTAGTATTTTTTCTAGTCAGAGAAATATTTCAAAAAGTCAAAACGGAATTTTAAAATATGAATAATTACAATTAGCGATTACATATCGACGAAGTTAAGCTTATAATGTGGGCCTTGGTGAACTTATAGAAACATTACATTGTCATTTATTATATTTAATCTGATGCATTATCTTTGTCTTTAGTGCATACTCTGTCACATGACAATTATCGTAGTCCTCGGTTTCCTCCCCGGAATTTAGCACCAGAGCAATGATATTTTCCCACGTTAAAGATATCGTCTGGAAGCGTGTTTGAATCTTTTAATTTTTTTTTACAAATACAATATCATAAAATTAACTCTACGCGTGATGCAGACACGCTTCTTGTAAAATCTAAAAATTGTGAAAAAAATCGTTACCCCATGTAGTTCTACATTACAGAGAAATAAACAGTGACTACGATTGCATGGAGAAACGGCCATAGTCACATCATCTTAAGCTTCCGCTTTAGGCCAGCGGGAGCTTCAGAAATTTTGTTGTCTCAATGATATTCTTGATTTATCGACCTTCTTACCTTCTTTAAATTAAGCGTTGTCTTTTAAAACTTTTGATTAGGTACTATAAATAAGGTCAAAAGGCAATTTATAAAAGTATCATTATTTGATAATGAAATAATTAAGTGTTGTTAGATCAACACTACACTAAAATATTCTGACAGAAAACAACATATTAGGAAGATAAACACTTGTTGAAATATTCTTTATCGTTCTATATCTACATACATATATTAAGTGGTACCTGAGTAGGCATGTTTTGTGCGTAGGAAAGACTTTCTTGTATTATTACCTCATATGTAAAAAGACGACACGTTTCGTAAAACACGCTTTAGAACAAATACCGAAGAAAGTAATGTGACGTTAACAAAAAAAAACGATTTATTGAAGCGACGTGCGACCTTTATACCAGTGTGCAGTGTGGTCTCAAGTCAGGGGTACAGAAACCATACAAAACATATACTGATATATTTTATTAACCTCTTCTTCTACTTAACTTATCCACACCAAAACGTGCATAGGGCACTGCGTTAGTATACTAAGTCCAATGAATCTTGACAATTTGTTACACGAAGGCTTGATACGATAGATTACGCTTCAGTGTAAAATATCTTTCATAATCTGGCTCTGAATCGTTAGACTGATCATCTTTTCTAAAATGCAATAAATTATCAAGATGGTGTACCAATACAGTGCTCAATGCACCATTGGGTGCAGATAATGAAAAGTAGTAGTAATATTCTTTAAGTGTTTTTTTTTTTACTCAATTTACTTTCGTTGTTATTTATATTATCACCATAACTTTGTAAATCATTGTAAACTTTTTTATTTCTAATAAAACAAAAATCAGTTTGTTTTTTTTATTCACTTTTTAATTGAGTTATTACTAACTGGTTTCGGTACTACCGCACTACTAATTGAGTTATTACTAAATAGTTTCGGTACTTTCGTTGTATTTATCAAGCCTGAATTATTATTATGCATATGTATATTATAAATTTAGTTGCCAAAATACATGGTGTAACAAAACTCGATGTACAAGCGGGATACCAGTGAATCTACGTCATAATTGGAGTCAATTTTGTTTGACCCATAGTTTTAGAGAAAAATTAAGTAGGATTTTTTTTTTTTTATAAATTTTTTCCAATTGTTATTTAATATAATTTATTTGGTCAAATTAATACTATCCATGAAGAAAACAAAATAAAAAAGCAAAAATAACGATTTGTGGAGGATCAAAAATTTTTAAAAGGATTTATGCAATTTTACTTATCATTCTTGCACTGTTTTTCAACGCAAGGCTCGTCAAATTGTACACGGAGTACACATTGGTACCACATTATGTTGACATGTTATTATCCAACGGTTTCGAATCGCTGGCTTTAAATATTCAAATCAGTTAGGGATAGTTAAGTTATTATGAATAACTTACGTAGGTATGTTTGTTAGGAAAGTCCATTACCATTCATCATCCTTTACTAAGTATGACTTTAATTATCTTATTGTCCTATTCAAAACTTGTGGGACATCCTTGTTCAGGATTTCAATTTATAATTTTACCAAGTGTCATTTTAGCAATCAGTAGCGATACGAAAAAACGAAATAACTGCCATATAACAAGACGTTAAAAATAAAAGTAGCCTAATATGCCGCCTTTATAACGCCTGCATCACACCTGTTCTCCTCTGTGGCTGCGAATCATGGCACCTAACCAGGGCCCAAAATAGCAGACTTCTGAGTTTTGAGAATAGGTGTCTTTGAAGAATTTTAGG
>JAGVSP010003409.1:0-37500 GCA_022494985.1 Micrasema minimum | reverse complement strand
TAATTAATTTTTTAAAAAAGTATTTGAAAGTGTAATTATGTTAATAAATATCTGTTTTCAACAGACCTTACTCAAGATTTTTTTTTACCGGCTAATAAATTTAATTGAATAAGCACAAGACGTTAGGTGCAATTAATTTTTTTATTGATTGATAAATAAGCGAGATACATGAAGTTGAACATTGACATTTTAAATTCCGGTTTAAAAAATAAACCTAATATCGATCATGTCTGACGTCACGCAGTGCGTAGAAAGAGACAGAGGCAGAGCTTTACTTCGTGTCTGTCTGTCTTTTTCTTTCTGCCGCAATCAAAGCACGCAATAGCGTCATACTAGTACCAACATAAGAGAATGGTATTTTTGGCTAAGCGAATTTTGTAAATAAATTTTTTTCTTAGTCTTTCATAACGGTCGCTCCTATGTGGAGCATGTGGACATTACTAGATCTCTCCAGGAGACCATACCGCTAGCCTGCTGAGCTCTCTCGCCTTCTCCCACGTCAGGCCCGCGGCCATCAGCTCCACCTAGTACATTAATAAAAATTATTCATCAAAATATTGATTCCAAAATATTGATTTCAAAACTTCTTAAATAACTGAAAAAAGGCATTTAAATGAAGAAAGTATTGAATCTCATATCCTTCTTTTTGACCAAACCCTATATGGTATTCTATTTACCAAAGAAACTTAGGTACGTTTCAAAATCATTCCTTCGTTTTATTTATTTATTTATTTCGCAAAACAAGTTCTCGGGTTCAAGTTTGACGTCGCGTCGTGTCGGATCGGGTTTTCGTTATTTTAATGCAATAACTTTTTTAATTTTTTCGAAAAAAAAACATGTAAGATTTCAAAAAATCCGTCGTCTATTGGGACACGCTCAGTATAAATATGTGCTGGGGGAGATGAGACAAATTTTTAAAAACACAGTTCACTAATTATACGGATATAATGAAAGTGTTTTTATTAAAATTCTACTATAATTTATAAGAGACGGAAATGTGGATAAGGACATTGAGAGAACGGTTAGTGCCGGAAATATGGTGCCTTAAAATCGATAGTGGCAAATAAGAACTTATCGAAAAAAGCAAAATTGGCAATACACAACGGAGTTCTGGTACCAACCCTTATTAATGGTGAAAGTAGACTGAATGCTATTGAAATGCGATCTCTCAGGCGAATGTGTGGTAAGACTATGTATGATAGGTGTGTGCAAATGTCGAAATTAGAGCAGAGTGCAAGGCTGAGATAAGCATTATCGACAAAATTAAGATGGGCTTTTACAATGGTTTGGTCATGTGAGGCGAATGAGTGATAAAAGAACGGCTAAAAGAAGTTTAAATGCAGGTGTGCCTGGACGTAGAAGCCGCGGAAGGCCGAGAAAGACATGGTATGACCAAGTAGGTCAAGTACTTGAAAGTGGACATGTAAAAAGTCGGAATAACCGGCGTATGTGCATGAGAAGATGTATGAATGTAGAGGAAGCAAAGGAAGTTTGTCAGGACAGAGTGGTATGGCGTTCTATCCTCTCTGCCTACCCCTTCGGGGAGATGGCGTGATGGTTAGTTTAGTTACTATAACTTAATGTCTTGACCGTTGAAATGCGAGGCAATCGTGGGGTATTTTCTTCCACTTAAATTTTTTTTTTTTTGGTTTACTGCCTTTTGCCTCAACACATAATTGAAGTAAGCTTTACAATTTGACATCTCAACAGAGACGAGAAATTTGGAAGAGAATATGGATATCTAGGCGTTTTACAAGGCTTATGACCTGTCATTGGCTGGGTTAAGTGGCCACTTGATGTATTACAACATTCCCCATTTCACCTAGTATTTGATATCCATATCTGCCAATATACAATAAAATGGCGCGACGCTTCACATGTGAACACTCTGTCATCCATTGAGAAAATTGCTAAGCATTTTAGCAGAAACCTTTATGATTGCAAGTGAGATTCTTACCGAATTATATCACCTACTAGGAAACGCCTGAAGATGAATCTTCAATTTGTTATGCTTATAACTTTTACCAGCTAATTTTTATAAACAAAATTTTGAGTGTGTCCAAATACTTGTAGACAAAAACTGGATTTCACCCATTACGGGCTAATAATTACAATTTGACATCTCAACAGAGACGAGAAATTTGATACTCTACTCTGAACTTGTGTAGATATTTTTTTGTGATAAACTCATAATCAGGTGTATTATGATAATCTAATGGTGTTGGTAAATGCACTTATTTCTAATTAAAATTTAAATAATTCCTAACAATGAGAGCAAAAGATGTTTTTAAAGAGACAAAGAGCTTTTATATTTTTTTTATTTCACGCCAACTGGTTTGCTTGGGATTAAACTGTGTATTATATAGATAATACGACAAAAATCCTGAAAAATATAATTTCACTTTTATCTAAGATTCGTTTACATCATCATTCCATACATTTTTCTTCTTCTTTATTTGTTTATTAAAATAAATGGCACCTAGTTCCTTTTACATATCAAAAACGTCTCCTATTTACACATTAAAAGATTGATATAGAAAAAAAAAAGAAATACAAGAAGCATTTAAAATTAAATGAAAAAGAAGCTAAATACCATTTTATGCATACTATACAATACTTTCGGCCTTAATATTTTTTATTTTTTTTTTTCTATTTTTTTATTTGGATATAAATTCTAGCGATCGATTGTTTTATTCAGTTGAGATTATGGCAGAAGTAATTTGAGATGTGCAAGATAAACTTTTGAACTTATGAGTTTATATTTACTATATGATATTATACTTGACCAGATATCCAGAGCATTTACCATGACAATCGTTATTTAATTACGTACATAAAACAAAGCAATTGATTAATTATTTTACAAACTTAAGATTTGTGGGTTTTTTATTGTAATCAAAAACGTATTTTTTAAAATGAATGCTTCAAGCAATCAACTGTTATTCATTGTAATTTATTTGAACAAAATACTATCCCAAATCCCAACCGGTTTCGAAACCAAACGTGTTTTATTTCCATACAGATCGGATTTTTTTTTTAAAATTATCAACCATGTATTATATATAAATAAATTTTAAGGTATTTTTATCATAAAACACTTTTATAACAGCTCTTAATTCTATAATAAAACTTAATATAACAAAATGAGATAAAAACACTGCGAAATTCCAAAGAATATTTTTTGTAGAATTATTTTAGTAAAAATATTTGAAAAAAACCTCGTAAATTTAAAAGCACATTTTTAATGTACCACAATGGGCATGTAAACCAAAATTGTCTGTGAATGCAGAAAAGTAAAACAAAAAATCACAAGAACATCGGTGCAATCCGTTTATACATTGGACAATTAATAACAGAGATACAATTATTTAAAGTTGGATTTTTGTAAAGATATTGTAGGTATGACAGGGTTTTTAAAAAGATATTGTAGGTATGTGGAAAAAAGCTATAAATAATTGTATCTCGCTTATTAACTATCCGATTTACAAACGGATTGCACTGATGATTTTGTGATTATTTGTTCTATTTTTTTGCATTCACAGAAAATTTTGGATTACAAGCCCATTATTTATCGAGGAAAGTACCACCAGTACATACTTGAATTTACTTTTAACTTTTCCAAGAATCTTTGAATACGTTTAACGTTGCCAAATCATTCCCAATTGCGATTAATTTAAAAGTCGGGCATATCAGACGGACAAAGGTATTGAAGAGTCGCGCTGTCTGATTTATTGGTAAAAAATAATGTTTATGAGTTTTAGCTATTCGCCCACGCCTCGGGCCACAGCGATCCGTCTCTATTATGCACGGTGTTGTTAAATCAACATCTCTTGTGTAATGTAAACAATCATTAAAATATACACAATTTTAGCAATTACATGAAATGGGTCAGAAACTAACGTCATATGGAGACATTGTGCTGAAAAGTATATCGCTTCGTTTGAAATAAAGCTCGCTGAAGCTCAGCCGTCCTAAATTTTCAAAAAGAAGACTATTTCATTATTTGTTTTAATAAACTCAAAGATGGAAAAACCTACTTATAACATACGTGGTGTAACAAAACTCGCTGTACAAGCGGGAAATCAGTGAATCTACGTTATATTTGGAGTCGATTTTGTAAAAAAAAATTGACCCATAATTTTCGAGAAAATTGATTACGAAAAAGATTTTTTTATTTTATTTTTACAGTCAAGTAAGGCCGAGGAAGACATGGCCGATCAAGTGCAATAAATACTTGGAAGTGGTCATGTGAAAAGCCGGAATAATCGACGAGCGTGCATGAGAAGATGTATGAATTTGGAGGAAGTAAAGGATGTGTGCCAGGACAGTGGTGTGGCGTTCTATCCTCTCTGCCTACGCCTTCGGGGAAATAGCGGTTAGTTTGCTAGTTAGTTCTTCTTCTTCTTTCACCACGTTTGCTCCTATGTGGAGCATGTGGATATCACTAGATCCTTCCAGGAGACCCTGTCACCAGCCAGCTCTCTCGCCTCCTCCCACGTCAGGCCCGCATCCACCAGCTCGGCTGAATACATCCGTAGGATGGTCATCGGTTTGCCAGGACGGTGGGATTCTGCAGGCGTAAAGAAGAGGCAGCTCGGGTTCAGGCTCTCCCGAGGCATCCGGAGTACATGCCCAAGCCAGGTCCATCGCCGCATCTTCACGACTCCAGTTATTGGAGGTTGCTGCGTCCGTTCCCTAACTTCAGCGTGGGTTATGAAGTTAGTTAATACATCAATATTCTTAGTAAAATGACTGAATCGACATAATTTATCAGAATGAATATTCGCAAAGGCGGATTTTTTCTGTTCTTTTACTTTTTGAAATAAAGACACTCTCAATTAAGTAAACACACAGCGGCCAACGTGCATCAAATAGGAATTACAAATCTCTACGATACATCAAATAATACATTTACATCTTTCCTGGTCCACATGTCGAGAAGATTGACGTGAAATTCCACGACAAATTGCCAGGGAATAATCTCGGCCACTGTCGCATATTTTCTCGGACCTTTCTTTGTAGTCGCCAAAATGGCATGACAAAGTAAAATTGATTGGTTTAAGAATAACATATGGGATATCAGCTCTTCACATACGGGATATAGGCACTGGACAAAGGGCTCCCACATCTCAACTAGTGGTGTTACGAATATGAAAACGAATATTCGTATTCGCCGAATACTATCAAATAGCCAAATATTCGTATTTGTCGAATACTAACAAGCTCTCGAATGTTCGCATTTGATGAATACTTTATGATATTTCAGATTTTTGCATATCTAAAGAGATGTATGTCTGTACGTAAAAAAAATTCACCCAATCGCATTTTCCATGTAAAACCTTTCACTATAGCCTCAGAATTGCTATTTTCAAAGATTTACAATCAAAAAGTTAAAACGTGTGTGTAAAAAAGTGCGAACGTTGTTTTTTTAATACTTGTAATTTGTTTGTTTGTTTGTACATTTTAATTTAGCTATAAAAAAAATTCTTACAGCTAATATAATACTTTTTTTTTTCATCTTAATATTTATAACTGATCACAAAGATGCTTTTTATGTTTTAATAGGTATATATACACTGATTTCAAATATCTTAATTTCGTATAAAGTGTAAAAAATAAAATCTCTTACGAATATTCCAGCAAGCGGTTCTATTCTTGTAAATAAAAACCGAGTGATTCCTGGTTGAATAAGGTAACTGCAAAACGTTATTCTTGATATAACTGCAATACGTTATTGTTGTGGTATCCAAAATTTATGGCTCAGAAACTACTTAATTTCCGTTATTAAATTGTTTGAAATATGTCATGTATTAGTACATTGCTCAGCGTATTTTTGACTATTATTTTTATCATGTGTATATTAGCTATAATAATAAAATAGAATCAGCACTGCAATCATCAATGTGTTTGCATGTAGATATATCGCAGTTGTGACGCATATATGATATCAATCATTAAAATCTGTTATAATATACCGATTTCCGTCATACATACGTCACAACTGATGCATATCAACATTAATTTGTTATTGAAGTGCGGGTACTCAAATTTGCATTCGTCAAATAGTACAATCATAATTACGCATTCGTAAAAGTACCATTCGTTGCGTCACTAAAACATCATTGGGCCCTTCGGAAATAAATGATAAATGATGCCACGGTTCTTTGTTTAACTGCGGTATGCAGTGCGTGGTCTATATAATTATGACTTGGTTTTTTGATGAGATGGCTGGGCTTTTAGTTAAGTTGCTTAAGAATCTTCATTCTATCGCCAATCATTACTACTACTGCTAATACTACTCTCCCTTAGCCGCACCAAATGGTGCATAGGGCACTGCATTGATACACCGTGTAGTGAGTCTTCTTGATCATTTGTTACATGCAGGCAAGATGATCAATCTTGCGTATCACATGTAAAATGGTTCATATTGACTCTGTGGGAAGTCGAAACCGCGACTTCATGCACGGTAGCCAAATGCGCTACCACTATGCTACGAAGCGGGCTAAATATTTATACCATTATTTTTATGTGGATTTTTTCAAAGACCTACAAACTGGTACGTGCCAGTAAAAAATAGTCAAATCAAATCAAATCTCATTACAGAGATCAGTTGCATATATATACGTTTGAAAAGCTTAGGTGTAGAGCTATGTAATTAGATTCTAAATTAATAAGCATTTTAAAGTAGAAAAACCACAACAGTTTAACGTTAGTTTTAACAATTATATATAATTCCAGTGATGGCTGTTTCACCAAGAGAGGTATTAAACGGAAAGAGGACACGTGGTCTAGGGTTCCTCCATACAATCATTGAAATGCAATTTTTTTCTTTTTACAAATTTTATTTATTAAATTATTATATTATGAGCACGCGAACCGTGAACCGTGCAAGTTAGGTCCACGTCCCGTAGTTCTGACGTGAATTGCCGATGAATTGTCGACAGTAGACGTTAGGATGCCGAGAATCAAAATAGGCAATTTATCATTTACACTCCCAGGTAAAACAAAATTACTAACTCAAATAAGAACTCTGAATTCTGGAAACAATTTTACCATAATCAAACACAAGAGATAAAGAAAAATTTAGATTGCCGTTGAGAATAAAAAAATTACCCAAAACTCAGTGCTTGCTATTTAAGGCGCTAAAGTGTTTTTTATGAAAAGGATAAGAACGTACAATTAAGAAAAAAAAAATACAAAAATAAAGTGAAGGTTTATGTGATAAATTAATAATGTAAATATCCATTTTTTATACAGTATTGAATGTACCTACGCAATTTTAAAAATTAATATTGCTCATTTATTGAAGTTCTGAACACACAAAAATGTACATCGACTCTTTTCTAAGAAATGTAACGATTGAAAATAGTTTTGTTTTAGAAAGCACATCTAAGCTCTTGAGCGAGTGGATTTTATGGCTAAATAGAGTCGGTAGAGGTTAAAGCATTTCAAGATTAAAGATTTATTTTAGGAGCAAGACGTGATATTTTTATATACGTTAACGGAGAAGTAAACAAGTCGTAACGTTTATTCTTGATTGGGAGCAAACGTTTCAGGATTTCTTATTAAGAATGTGATAAATCAATAGATACAAAAACGCACTTGTCAATACACTGAAACAACTAAAAAAAAATAATTGTAAGATCGTGATATTATTATATATCCCCTTTTTTTATATAATTATAAAATAAAAACCAACCAAACCGAGAAACCGACTTGTCAGTAGGTTTTTAATTTTATCAAGAGTATGGTATTCATATAAATATAATACGCAAAAGTTCGCAAAAAAAAAAAAAAAGTTATACAGATATACATTGTGAAACAAAACTCGATGTACAAGGGGGAAACAGTGAATCAACATCATATTTGGAGTCGATTTTGTAGAGTAAATTTTTTTGATTTGACGTATTTGATTTAAGTAAGAAGTTTTTTTTTCGACAAATTTTTCAAATTGTTATCAAATATCATGTATTTAGTCAAATCAATACGATCCACAAATAAAACCAAATCAAAAACAGCATTTTAATACGAATTAGTGCATTTTTACTTAATCTGCGGTACTTAAAGCTTTTATAAGGAGAAAAAAAATATATATTTTCAAACTCAGATTTAAAAGTCACGTTCCACATTTGACTCCAAATATGATGAAGATTCAGCAGTTTTCGGGTTAAGCCATTTTTTTTTAAAATTCTAATTTCCACTAAGTACCTACCGACCATGTGCAGAAATGTATATTGACTGGTTATTGGTTAAAAATAGAAATTGCAAAAAACTTTTGGCTGTCTGTAAAGTCGGTTTACGGACGATAATTTTACGTAATAACGTCATAAGAAAACATTGATAAAAAATAGCTTACTTCAATGAATTGAATTGAATTATTATTACTGAATTATTTTTTTTTTGTATAATACAAAGCAGGAGTTGATTGAAAATTACCATTTTTTCCATAAATTATCTTTTTTTTTTGTGTGCTGCTGCTGTCTCCCTTCTACTCGGACGCATCGGCCGATGGAGTGGAAGAGAGATAGATGCGTCACAAACCGAACGCTTAGGCCGATCGTGCCTCTCTATCGCTTGTTCCGCGCTCTCGCTTGCACACTCGGCTCAGACGCAACGTGACAATGAGTCATGCTTTTTCGTGTGTGCAGCCGGCGTTCATCAATTTATTAGACGTTATCACGTCAAAAATGCTGATGTTACATTTTTGAACCATACGAATTTTTTAAGTTTAAATTTCAGGTGTATTTTATTCTATTTTCAAAAATTGTTGATGCGATTGATTCCCTTTGACTGACTAACCTAAATTGTTGAAATTTATAAATATTGAAGTTGATGGAATATAGTGTTACTGTCTATTTTTAAATGATCTAAGATTATCGATCAACATCTTGGCTATTAGCTATTAGTAAAATGGTTGCCAAATCTTTAAATTGACCGTATTTAAAATATACCCATGAAAACATTCATTCAGGAATTGGGTATTGGTTCAGTAGGTAATGTTTAGACTCAATAACAATTTCTGTGTTAAAATTTCTTATACCCATGGCAGGTTTATTGTTTTCTCGTACTACACAATTCGAGTATTTTATTTTATTTATTTATTTTTTAAAAAAAAAATCAAAAGAAAAAATTTTGTTTACAAAGTAATACAATAAAAACACATTTACATTAAAATAAAAACAAAAATCCCACCAAGGCATAGCCTGTTTGTGGGTATACTGTGAAAGTCAAACAGTATGCACGTGGCAAAAGAGAAAAATAAAGTCATGTAAAAATGGAAAAATAACAGATAATGTAAACAAGATAGTTAAAAATAAGAATACAAGATATTGGTATCTTTATACCGGAAGAAGAAGAAGGAAAATAATTATAATATATAAAATAAAAATGACGTAGATTATGTTATTGTTACGGTCTTTTATAGTAAGAATGATTCTACCTTTACACTATGTATCCAACTTTTAATGTTGGCCTTTTAATAAAAATGTTTGTAAGGGATCATTATTGGAATGCAAAAACCGTCCCAAAGATCGCTATCACAGAGATCACGGTAAAATGTCTAGTTCACACATATTGTTTTTTATTATTTTTTCAACTTACTTAGTGACGTCCAGGGAAGGTTATATCAAAAGTCCTGATACGTGAGCTAAGGTCAGAATTTTAAGAAAACTAGAAAAAGCGCATGTTCAAAAAATCTCGAAAACACACAACCC
This sequence comes from Micrasema minimum, assembly GCA_022494985.1. Classification (NCBI taxonomy): domain Eukaryota; kingdom Metazoa; phylum Arthropoda; class Insecta; order Trichoptera; family Brachycentridae; genus Micrasema; species Micrasema minimum. The sequence goes on along the minus strand of JAGVSP010003409.1, from coordinate 27,787 downwards.
AACCAAAAAAAATTGAATGACAAAATAAAAAGAACATTGAAGAATAAATAAAAATAGTAATTGAAAAAATTTCTTCGTATCTCATGTAGGTAGTTTTCGAAATAATAATCATTTGACTGGGCTATATGGAAATGGAACTCAGAAAACATCACTGTACGGTACGTTACGTCACCACACGGACATGTGTGAATTTTTGGACCTTTACATGTAAACAAATTTTTCGCCTACTTTCGACAACATTTTAAAATAAAACATTAGTAATCATTATTACTGAATAAAAATTATCGATGTCTTATATGAGTAACCAACAATAAATTATGTAAAAAAAAATTGCAGTTATTCCTAGTAAAGAACTAAAAAAAATGACAAATTATAGCAAATTATGACAAATATTGCATTACGAATGTAGGTATTTATACATAATGTATACGTGGAATAACAAAACTCGCAGTACAACTCGTAAATTGGAGAATCTACATTATATTTAGAGTCGAATGTGTAATATATGACATTTGAATCGGCGTTTGAAAAAAGTATTTTTCTCATAAAAGCTTTCATAAGTAGATAAAAAAATGGCACAAATTCTTGTTAAAATGCCCTTTTTTATTTTAAATTCATTATGGATAGTATTAATTTGTCTAAGTTAATTATATTTGATTACCAAAAACCTCTACTTATTTCTCAATTTTCTCTAAAACTGTGGGTCGAAAAAATAAATTATTCTGCAGAATCGACTTCAAATATTATGTTGTATGACTATTTTTTGTTTTTTTCATAATCATTATCATCATACCATATCTTTGTGGAGCATATGGAATCCACAAGCTCCCGTGCATCGAGTTTTGTTACACGGTGTATAACATAAGCCATCCGGCTTTGTTTGTTATTTGGTTAATGTTTAAAAACAAACTACTGATAACTACTATTAATCTTTATTCAGAAAAATATACAAGTGACACATTACAGATGTTAGTCAAATATAAATAACTGTTCATTGTGACATTGAAAATAAATTTACACTTGTTCGTAATTATTTATCACATAAAATTCTTGTTAAAACATCATGACGGACTCATAAATAGACGTTTAACCTTAGACCTTCTAGAAGAAATTAATAATATATACAAATTTTGAGTATTGTATATTGCGTATTTATTATTTTTTATCATACTCCATATACACCATGTAACAAAACTCGATGTGCAACTGGGAAACCATCATCATCATCATCATACCATATCCACTCCCTATGTGGAGTATATGGAATCCACAAACTGCCTCCAGGCCAAGCGATCGGCCGCCAGCTCCCGTGCATCATCCCAATTCAAATCCACTTCCAGTAGCTCTGACGCAAACTGCCGACGAATTGTCAACAGTGGACGACCAGGACGCCAAGAACCTGATGCCTTGTAAAATAGGCAAGCATGGTTAAGGCTCTCGGTAGGCATACGTAGTATATGGCCTAGCCAGCCGAAGCGCCTGAAAGGGAAACAGTAGTAGTTGATTGATTTTTAAAACAATATACTATAATAAATTTTTGGTTGTCAGATATGAAAGGGTTAAACTAGATAGATCACTTTTTTTATGATTTAGACATCTTAATCCAACAAGCAATTTTAAAATGCCGCAAAGTGTTGATAAATCATTCTTAACGCCACCCATTTTTATTCATCTGTGATAAACATTTTATCCGTGATAACTTGGGTGTCGTACTTAATAATATTATAAAATGCATAAGACGAAAAACACAATTTATAATCAGATTTAATGTTACAAACTTCTATTTTCTGTATATTTAAGTTGATCTATGAACTTAATTTACCGTGGACTGCCACTGAAATCTTGTTATTAGGTATTTTTTTGTTCCACTCACGCTTCTTGGTTTTTAGTTGGTTGTAAGATACAAAAGGTTGAAAATAAAAATAAAATTCCCATTCAAGTTTTTTTCCGGGACACCTACGCGCTTATTTTCTAATATACTTGTATGGCAAAATAGTACCTGTCAGTTCTTATCCCAAATTCATCTCAGGAACTGAATGCTTAATGTTTGATAGTAATCATTAAATATATATTAATTAATTTGTATTCAATAAACTAAATGTAGAGCTGATAATACAAAACCTGTTTGAAGTAAAACTATTTAAAAGTAAAACTATACTACCTAACCTTGCGCTTTGTAGCTGCAAGACTGATTGAAACCCAGTACTTTACATATAAGTAAAAATGAATTTTAATTAGTATAGGAGTTTGGCGTAGCGTAAGCACGAACTACGACGCACGTAAACTGGCGGCCGATCGCTTAGCTTGGAGGCAGTTTGTGGAACCCATATGCTTAACGTAACATAAAACGCCAATAAATTTAAACATAAATTCGTATGACAGCACTTTTAACTAGGTTTTAGAGCGACAGGGGTAATGAAAGCATTTGCATTATTTTTTACGCTTTTTTTCCAGTTAAAACTGAATCTATTAAATCTCGCGGATTAGCTTTAAAAATCAGGTTGTCTAGATTGAAGAAAAGCTCAATAGTCTTTACAGCGGTCTAGGGAAAGGGGGGCTTTCATTGTAGGGCTTTTAACACACATGGGAGCTAGCATTTTTATTTATTCCCAAAAACATACTATTTCTTTTCCTTGTCCGCACCTAATTATTTGTTTGTCTGACATTTTTATTTAGCTATAAAAATAAAAAATTCTTATAGCTAATATATTACATAAATATTTAATATAGCATTAGTATTTTACTTAGCTTGCTTCTGAATTCATTTAATCCGTTTATTTGTTTGACGATCTCCGGTAGTTCATTATACCTTTTGAATCCTTTGTACATTATGCTGTTCTGAGTACATGTCTTAGATCTATTGATTGTCTTTAAATTATTTTTAATTCTGGTGTTATACTCATGGGTGTTGCGGTTAAACTGAACCTTTGTCATAAAATAATCTGCTAATAAACCATTGGTACAATTAGTGCAGTGCAAGAGAAGAATGATCATGAAATATTATAAAGTATTATATTTCTACAAACATAATTAATCCATCAGCTCCGCCGAATACATCCGTACGATGGTCATCGACGGTCTGCCAAGACGGCGGTATCCTCTTTCTCTTTACTTATCGTCACCGGCGTTTAAATATTCAGATTTCCCAAAACATAAACCACACTCCACACACACACCCAACAACACACATACACATGACATAGCATAACCACTGTTTTCTCACTTCACGTCTTCAGAAATTTGTCTTGTATATTATTGTGTTGTCCACGTAATTGGTGTTATGTTGTATAAAATATGTTACCTCAAATTGAAAATTCTTAGTTCATTGTACCAAACATGTGTATAACATTAAAATATAAATAAATAAACGTTTAACATTATGTCAGTGACCCATATTTTGATAGGTTTAAAAAATATAATCCTCAGTAGCTGTGTCATTCATTCTATTATACGCCTTAGCGAAATTTGTCAAACATTTTCTAATTCCCGTCTCATTCACATCTAGCTAATTGCGTAGGAACAAAAAAGACAGTAAATATTCATTGCAGATATTTTTTATAACCCAGCCTTGCCTGGAGCTCTGATTAACAATTAACTAATGAATTACGCCCACTTTTTGAGTGTCTAGACAAAATAATGTGTTTATTAAAATTAGCCCACTCCAATGAAACAATGAAAATAATTGAAATCTGGACATTGCTAATGTGTCAAGTGTTCAAAATTTCTAAATCTTGTTTTTATTCCGAACGATTCAACTGAAGGGCCAGTTGTTCTACCAGCTAGCGGTGTAGACCAAATTTTGTTCAATGGATTACATGGGACCAATTTAGCGGCGCTCACTAAATGTGGCCGCAAAATGACGGAGATGAAAGACAATAAAAAATAAACCGGCTCTTACTCTGCATAATTTCATATGCTCTTTGATAATCACTAGTATTTTTCTACCATTTATAGTTTAACATAGTTTTAGCGTTGAATACACTAATCACCTTTGTAAAATCTAGTCTTCTATTAAATGAATGAAATATACTTTCGTCCAATTTACGCGTTTCGCGTTTTATTGACTTTATTCATAATCGCAAAATCTATCATTTTATTTAAAAACCACCTCTTTTTAACACATATATTAATTTTCTTGCATAGATTTTCAGTTATTTATAAAATTAAGTCGTTTAAAAATGTCTTATATAACAATCGTTGATACAATTATTGACGTCATAAAAGCTATCTCCGAGCTGAAGTTGACCTGGGCTGGACAACTGGACGTGCCACGCCAGAGTGAGGACCGATGGACGAAACGCCTGCTTAACTGGAGACCTAGAGCTGCAAGAAGACCTATAGGAAGACCACCAAGACGATGGACAGAGGACATAAAAAGTACTGCATGATCCTGATGGCAGCTCGAAGCCCAGGACAGAAAGCAGTAGACCAACACGAGGAGGCCTGTGTCCAGCAGTGGATGAACAATGGCTAATAAAAAAGAAAAAGAAGACAATTATGTTTTTTTTTTTTATACTAAACTCACGCTAAACAATGGGGAAGGCAGAGAGGATAGATCGCCTCACCACTCTCTATCCCGACTTCCTTCGCTTCCTCCACACTCGTACATTTTCTCATGCATACACGTCGATTATTCACATTGTTTACATGTCCACTTTCAAGTAATCATGCCATATCTTTCTCTGCCTTTCTCTACTTCTACTCCCAGGCACAATCATCGCGTCATAGATTATTTTTGCCATTTTTAAGCATACATTAGCTCCACATAACTAAACCAACTACTAACGAACTATTTTGTTATGCAACAAATTTTATTTCAAAGAATTATGGTTAGATTTTTAAAAGGAGTTTTGGTCACTAAAATCCTCATCCATAACTCATATATTTTATTTGCAAATACATATTGGGTTTCAAAAACATATAATAAGACACTCATTGTGTTTAGTTTAAGAAATGGATCGACCAAAATTCCAAACATTTTTAATACTTACAAAATGAAACATCTGATGATTCATCCTTTATGTGAGCTTTTATGCATGCACATTTCTCAACCTTGAGAAATGAAAAGCAAAGCAATAATATAACTAACTTCTAAACATGCTGTTAATCCAATAAGACACAGTGTAAAAAATAATGCAGAAAATATTTAAAAAATATGTAGATTAAAGATATTTTGAGTGTGTCTAAATTTCATTGTAGATAATATGTAATATACCATATCCGATCCATGAATATGGAAAATATGGAATCCACAAACTGCCTCCAGGCCAAGCGATCGGCACGATCAAAAATCCCGCGCATTTTTAAAATTATGTCAAAAACCACGTCCCGCATGATTTTGAACGCCCGTTGCCGTCTAATGACGTCAGCAGTGGACTACCGTAAAAGGAGTGACATTCCGTAGAACCTATATTGCTTGACGTCACACCGCATGCGCGCATGGTTAAGGATTTTGCGAGCGATTTGAAAAAATAGTTATTTCAAACCGCGTTAGAAAATTCATGACATCGTGAAAAAATACTAAAAGGGTTGCTGTGTCATTTGCCAATCACCTTTTTGAAATACTTGTAAATCGGGAAGATGTAATTGAATGTATGCATTACGGGCTTGCATTTAATTGAAATTCGATTAATCATTTGCTTAAAACAGATCCCTAGGATCGAGACATTGAGACATCGAAAAATGACATTTAAAATAATTATTTGACCCAGTAGTTTCGTGGACCCTAGTGTTGACTTTTTTGTTAAATTATTATTTGTCTTGCTTGTAATGTGCAAGGCTTATATCAGAAGACCATTGATGTCCAATCATCAATGTCGGGCTTCTCCATGACGAGTTTAAGGCAAATGCATAAAAGCTCCTTTTTGTCCACATCAGATTATCCTATCCGATCCTTAAACTAAGGGCATGTTTTATCACCTCCTTTTAAAAATCCGATAACTAAATGTCGGTTATAATTTGCCACCATTTAAACAATTTACACGAACGATTTTACCACAGAAATAACGACAAATCTATATTCCGATTAGCTAGTCAGCACTTTCGTCCGGCAACAGTGCAGCAGTGATGTCAATGCTTTCAAGATGTTTCCTTTTGCAAGCTAGAATCGACTTTTATTATGTTTTTTTAATATGATACCAATTTAATACAACATAAAATATCGGATTAACATTATAATATTCCCATTTTAATCAATTTTCAACGCCTTAAAAATTTGAGTCGATTTGTCAAACGATCAAAACGACGCCATTTTTAAATACGTTTTACAAGGAGGTTGGGATAGAAAAAACTCATTTTACCGGGCTATTTATCTAATACTGTAAAAATCCAACCCGCCAAAAATGTTTTAAGACATTTCGATATTTTAGTTATAATCGAGTTTTATTATGTTTTTTTAATGTGATACCAATCCAAAACAACATAAAATATTGGATTAGCATTATAATATTTCCATTTTGACTGCTTTTCAATGCGTTAAAAATTTGAGTCGAGATGTCATAACTGTTACAAACGCGACGCCATATTTTTATATAAATGTGATTTAAAAATTGAACAAACCTCTGACTAAGTTTAGCGGCGTTTTAATATGGGATTTACAATATTTTGTGATAATCAGAGGTTATGAAAATGCATTTTCAAACTCTGCGATTTAGTAGGACATTTACGATAATCAGGTTTTAAACGGAGGTGATGAGAAAGGGCCTAAGTAAAGAAAATTAAAAGCCATGTACCCTTTTGAAGTGAATATACCTAAATAAACCCTAGTGATGACCGCGTTCACTCTTCGCTGTAAACATAACTTTATGGGTCCACGCCTTTGTAAAATAATGTTTAATCATACCTAGCTTTAATAATTCTCTGTACAGATTATTGTTTCTCAAATCCGTGCCCTTAATTTGAATCCAGGAAATTGATATAATAGAAGGTTTTAGTACATTTAATATTTTACATTGGAATCGAACCTGCGACCTCATGCACGGTAGCCAAATGCGCTACCAGCTACGAGGCGGACATATTATGATTTTCATATTAATATTTCATGTGTGATACCTTGGACTGGTACTGGAGCGTAAGACTGATCATCTTACCATCATATAGTAATCAAGATATCTACGCGATGTAATAATCTAAGCACCTGGTGTTCCGATGCAGTGCCCTATGCACCAATGGGTGCGGATAGTGGAAAGAAGTAGTAGTAGTAGAAAACAAATCGTCAATTATTATAAAAACCAAAAGTCAACAGTTAAACGCTTTAAAAAAGTCTTATGTACCAAGAATGTGAATCCGATATCTTACAAAATGCTCTAAAAACGCATAGTCATATACGCACATGTATCGGAGTTGTGACGCGTATATGACGATAATTCTTTTTTTTTCTATAAAATAGATAAAAAGAAATCTATGCAACCTTATGATATTTACACATATTTCAATTTGTGAATACTATTTTCAATAAAAACATTTTTAATTGAATCGAGTCGTGTCGAAGTGGGGATTCGAACCGACGATCTCTGGACTCAGAGACCACGACGCTACCCACTGGGCCACCACCCATTCATATTGAATAAAGCATTCGCATTTTTTTTTACATAGGAAAGAAGATCACAAATAAATACATGCATAGTAAAAGGGGAGAGAAAAATACAGAAATAGTACCTGATAAAAGTTAAGGAATCAAGAATTTTGAATGTTTTACACAATTTATCGGCGCTGCCCACAGTCAACACGATAAAACATCGGTATACTACTATGATACAGCACGGTGCGGTGTAGAGTTATCGACCGTAGATAAACTAGATAGACATTACATCGCGTAGATAACGCTGTATCGATTTCACGTCAGTGATTAATTTATATTTTTACCGACTAATGATGGCACGATATAAAGCGGGGCTTTGTAATAAATGTGGTGTAAGTTACATCCATCTACTGATACAGTTTACATGTTATGAGGAGTATAGAAGTAAAAGCAGACACTATCGATAAAACTTGAAAAAATGCAATTGTTGTAGAAATATAGAGTAAGACAATAATGCTAATTTTAAGGTTTTAAATGTAACATTTTCATAAAAAATAAATGTTCCTTACATTTTCAGAAAACATTGGTACGAAGTTGGTACATTCATACAAAAAAGTGATAAAATGGCCGCTTAATATTTCCATCTTAAAAAAATAACCATAGAAATATAAAAAGTTATACATTCGGCGGCTGATATAATATATTTTAGCTGGAAGTAGATAAAATTATATATATTTATTTTGAAAAGTCGTTTTTTATATTTGTGTTCGTAGCAAAAAAGGATTTTCCATGCATAAAGATAACGTGACAAAATGGCCACTCATTACATTCGTTACTAATCCTTCTTAATTTGAAAAGCTAACGCAGCTAAAATCATTATATTAACGGCTTTTTCCGCCACGTAGCACAGTCAGTGGTAGCGCGATCGACTATGATTTCGAGGGTACGATTCCCGTAGGGGATCAACATGTAATATTTAAGTATTAACATGTGATTATCATATTAATATTTCATGTGTGATACCTTGGACTGGTACTGAAGAGTAAGACTGATCATCCTACCTTCATGTAATAAAATGATCAAGATACACTGCACTTGGCGTACCAATGCAGTGCCCTATGCACCATTGGGGTGCGGATAAGGGAAAGTAGTACATTAACGGCATAATAAATAAATAAATTCATTATGTCGTCATATTTTTTAGTTCTACTAGTATTATTATTTGAAGATAAAGTTTTTTTTTTGTTACAACGATCTATCCGTTTTTATCGATTTTCTCGAAACCACTGCTTCGCCTACGTTAAAAGGCCTTTTTCGCTTTTGTACCCCTCATAATATATCTACCGAAGTAGTTTACATTTATCTACAGACGTAATTTTACATAATACGTATATATCTACTGATGTACGAGTAGTTTACAACTATTTACACATAATTTACATTAAGTTTATGTTCGTGTTGATAGATCATTATCTGGAACATACAAGTCTCAAAGCAAACGGCTGTGTTGATTCCAAATAAATCACGAATTCAAAAAATAAATGGAAGCCTTTCGTAGTACTAGGTATATACCAGTGGTCATTATTCTGACTTCTTGAGCTGAATTTTCAGTATTAAGGCGACGAAGATAACGTATATACTTTTCTTTATTTCTAAATTACATTATGGTAGATACTATAAATTTCCACATAAACGTATTTCATATGTGATACTTTTGACTGGCATTGAAGTGTTGTCATTTTGTGTAATTTTTATCGAGATACACTGCACTTGGTGTACCAATGCAGTTCCCCTATGAAGGATAACTGAAAAACTTGCACAAAATATCTACATAGGTACGTAGATTTTTGCATGGAAGATTACATGCATTTTCTCCTGATCCAAAATAATGGTATTTCACTGAAAACTTTATGAAAATATTTTATGTGCTAAAATTTGTTTCTATTTTATACTGGCAGCTCTAACATACACAATGCATACTGAATGTAGGTATATTATGACGTATGTCCGACACATAAACTTATATTTAAAACAAGATACATATTTGCGGGTACTTGTAAAATAAACATTCGTTTTACGATGGTTTAATCTGATTCGTTGCTTGTCTATGAGGTCACACCTAAATATCTGTTAAGAGTGTGCCAAAAAAACGCAAACTTAACGATTTAGACTGGATTTTCTCCAATAAAGAAATCTAATTTTTTAATAATGAGTAAGTACGTTATTATAGGCTCAAGTATCTACAAAAAATTACAATTTAACATCGCTAAACAGTCTGCGTCGTGGGCGTTAGGCTGCCATGCATGAGATCGTGGGATCGGTACCCGATGGGTGTCAAAATGAACTTTTTATTTGAACGTGATTTTCACATTATTTCGATATTATTAACAAATTAAATGTCAGGGAACTGCATCTGTATCAGTGTATCTCGATAAAAATTACACAAAATGACAACACTTCAGTGCCAGTCAAAAGTATCACATATGAAATACTTTTATGTGGAAAACCAGATTGGATAAAATATTTCATATTGACATCGTCGGTAGGTAATCGAACCCGCGACAACACGCATTGTAGCCTGACGCACTATCCACTACACCACGAGGCAGACATAAGTTCATCAAATGAAAATTTCAATATTAGCTTAAAACATATTTTTTTTAACTTTTTAAATATTTTTTTTTATTATTATATTTATTTAGCTCTATATATAATTTTTACAAAGAGTTATATAATTTATATTACACTTAATTATTTTTTTTCCTAATTATTCTTATACTTCTGGTATTCATTTTTTTAATTTAGCTATAATATGATACCTACACTAATATTTTTCACACATATATTTTTTAATGAAACAACCCACTTAAAAAAAAGAGAATGTTTCTCCTGCTCAAAAAAGAACATTTTTACTGATTGCATATGAAAAAGCTTTAAAAAAATACTAACTTTACAATTGATAATAGGATACCTTGGACCTGCCCTGCAGCAAAAGACTATTATTTTTATAGTAGTAAATTTTATCAGAATGCGACGAATTTTCTGTATGAAATTAGTTATTTTGTTGCCTCATTAGTAATAATAGAAAAATAATGTAGTTACGTAAAAATAAGGACTCCTAATTTTCATTTCCTCTAAAATTTGTATTCACGCCCCTCGTAAAAAGAAATAATCGCGTTAATTCTCTTCAGTCAGCAAAAACATCTAAATTCTTACCTCTGTGCTTACCTTATAAAAATGCTTTTCGTAAAAAGCTCACAAAAGCTTTTTCAGGTTTGAAATATTTAAGCGTTTGAAAATCCAGAAATACCGAGATTTCTATATTGTATATTAATGTTTGGTGAAGTGTTATGAATGAAAAGCTGGAATTATACACAAGAACCGTTTTTCATCTCGAAAAATTTCAAAAATGCCGACTTCGCTTTTGGTCTAGTAAATTCTGTAAACAATATTAAAAACGCGTAAATATTTACATTTTGCGTTTGCAGATCTTTCGAATTCGTATTTATTTTACGAGATCTAATTTTGACACTTATTTATTGCGTAAATGCTAGAAAATATCAATGGAGTATTATATTTTTACTTCAAACAAAGGGATCTTTGTAACCTGTTTCATACTGTAAATTGTGTACGCAGATAATTTATATTTTAATCAGATATTATTGATATCCCAACAGAGACAGAGAAACTCTGGAAACGAATGTGGGTTGTCTAGGCGTTTACAGGGCTTGTGACCTGTCATTGGCTGGGTTAAGTGGCCACTTGACGTACTACAACATTACCCATTCCGCCCATCATCTGATAACCATATATGACAAATTTTGGAACTACTATATAATATATTTGAAATCGTCTTCGTCATTCCGCTTTTCAGAATTGTTCTATGCTGGTGTCATCTGTTGAGAAGATTGCAAAGCATTTTTTTTTGGCAATCATCTATGGCCAATTACAGGTGTAAACGCCTAGATTAACCACATTCGTTTCCAGAGTTTCTCTGTCTCTGTCTCTGTTGGGATATCAATAATATCTGATATCAGCCCAGCATGGGTATAATCCAGTAATTTGTCTACAAGTATTTGTATTCGTTTAAAAATAATAATATATTAATCCTTCGGAAAACAGTAAGCGAGTAATTTAAAAGATAATAATATCATTTTATTAAACTTACGAAACTACTACTACTATTACATTCTCTTATCCGCATCCAAAGGTGCATAAGGCACTATGGTACACCAAGTGCAGTGTATCTTGATCATTTTATTGATGAACAGTTATACGCTTCAGTACCAGTCCAAAGTACGTAAATAAATATTTCATGTTGGTTTTCTTCGGGAATCGAACCCGCAACGCCATGCACGGTATTTAAACGCGCTACCACTGTGCTACGAGGCGGACAAACGAGCATACTTACATAAAACGTGTGGTATAAGATGAGATTGAATTTTCTGTTGTTAATAAGAATGTATAAATAGTTACCTTAATTAATTTATTAACTTGGCATGATGCTAAATATAAATTTATCCCAAACCTTAAAGCATACACATCAAATGTTTCAGAATTTATTGGTTGACAACACCAAGAAAAAATTCCAACCCCAATGTATCTATGATTACCTATGTTTAAATTATGTACTTGGTTGAAAAATCCAGGAATTGTTTTCATAACATGATGTAAATTTCTACAATAATTGGTGTACTGGGGCCTGGAACTTGATTTGAAGTATGCCCAGTAACTAACGGCCGATCTCTTGGCTTAGAGGCAGTTTGTGAAAGCCATATGCTCTAAATCGGGAGCGGAAATGGAATGATGATGATAACGTTTTGTGTGTTTACAGGGTTTGTTCGGTAAATTGCTGATTTACGGATCACTGTAATCAACTCTGATCAAAAATTTTGATATCCAGGAGAAAATAAAAATAGGTGAATTGGTTTTGTGGTCTTTGCTACAATAAATAATTCAACCGAATTCATATTACTTCGCGTAACGCTCTTTGCAATATAAACATGTTTTATGCCCAGCACATGTTGAATTTGCAATATAATTAATGTTTGGCACTTGCTCTGGTTTGGACTATAAAACTAAGAATCAGGCAGAGTGTCAGATCATAAACATCATATTTTTTTACTGTGACGTTTATTTTGTTTTAACAGGGAAATTCGGATTGAATAATATCATTTTATATCCACCATTAAGCAGATAAATTTATTAAGTACATAAAAAAATTTAGCTTCTTACACCTCGTATTTGTATGTAGACGGAGACGTATTTTCTTTAATTATTTAAAAAAAACTCAATCAAACATATTATATGAAACTCGTTAGCTACTATTACTATTATTATTGATATCCCCATCTGTTGAGAAGATTGTTAAACATTTTTTGGCAATCATCTTTATTAGTGTAGGTAAGGCTCAACTGAGCTTTATTACTTACTAGAAGACGCCTGAAGATGTCTCTCCAATTTTTTGTTTGCTTTATATTTTTAACCAGTAAATTTTTTGACAACATTTTGAATGTATACAAATACTTGTAGACAAATTACTGGATTATACTCATGCTGGGCTGATATCAGATATTATTGATATCCCAACAGAGACAGAGAAATGGAAGCGTGTGTTATTCCAGATCTATTTAATCGGCTCCCAAAAAGTATTTATGAAGAAAAAAATATTATTAAATTAAAAAAAAAACCTTACGAAGACCCTCTTAAAGGGCACACAGTGATTTTGTTGCAACACTACCTACTTAAAATAAGAATATACTTATAATGTTAGATAATTTGTGTAATAAAATAAGAAGAAAAAAAAAAGTATTAAAATGTAATGTAACCCGCAGACAAGCCCCGGCTTTGCGGGAACAATAAATACATTTTATGTATTGTTTTATAAAAACATGTTTACTTTAAAAATAAAATATTAAAAAAAAAAAAATAATAAAAAAAAAAAAGCGAATGTGGGTTATCTAGGCGTTTACAGGGCTTATGACCTGTCATTGGCTGGGATAAGTGGCCACTTGATGACCAAGGAAAAGTAGTGAATATGGTACTAATATGGTACTGGATACTGGACCAAAAACTTGGACGAAGGACCTGTGATGCGTGCCTCCCTCGTGTTAATAGTAAGAGGTTTAGAATATAGAATCTATGGGAAATCGTTCGAAGAGGGTCAATGGTGACGCGCATTTAGGCAACATTCAAACCAAACTGCAGAGTCGCGCAGCTAATCATAGATCTTAGGTAACAAATAATGTATAAAATATGAAATACAAAAATTATGGGTTATTATTGTATTGTATCTTTTTTATTTAGCTATAAAAAAAACAGTTTGATACAGCTAGTAATTACAGTATCATTATTTCTAAACATTTGACTGTAAACTACTTATTTAGATTTTACACTACACTATACTTATTTAAAACATATATTTTTTACACATTTTTTTAACTAAATTTAAACTCTTCGCACATTTAACTTCATCTGGCAATTTTTCGTATTTCCTTTAGTCCTTTATAAAATAAACTGTTTTGTGTTCCCGCTAATCTATACTTTGGGAGACGAAAGTTTCTTCGATTCCTAGTCTCATAGTTATGACTGTCTTGATTGTAGTTTTAAATTTTGTTCAAATATCCGGGGGAGCATTTTTTTTTTTCTTTAAAAATAAAAATTAGTACATTATACATTATTCTTTGCTTTACGGTCATCATTTCAAGTTTTTTTAGCATAGTGGCAATTTCCAGTTCGTCTATGGCATCTTAAAAATAGTTCTCATTCCTTTGATTTGTATAATTTGTAAGTTTCTCAGTTCTTTTTTGTTACATTGAAATATCACACTAGAGCAATAATTGAGATGTTAAGCCCACTATATAATTGTAAACCATTTTACTTATTTTTGTGTTAAGTTTTATTTCTTATTCTTTTCAGTAATCCAACTTTTTTAGCCATTTTATTCTTTATGCTTTCAAAATGTGATTTAAATTTTGGTTGATTCGACGACTCCCAGATATTTCATTTCTTATTATGCCCGTATTTGTGGGCTTTATTAAAATTAAGCATAATGTTTTCAATAAAAATAAATAATATCCATGAAATATAAACAACTTTTGTTTTAAACTACTTTTTTATTATTTAACACTCCAAACGGTTTCGGAGACACTACTCCTTCATCAGGGATTTGTATAACAAATCCCTGATGAAGGAGTAGTGTCTTTGTTATACAAATCCCTGATGAAGGAGTAGTGTCTCCGAAACCGGTTGGAGTGTTAAATAATAAAAAAGTAGTTTAAAACAAAAGTTGTTTAATTTCATAATTATGGAAAACTACAAAGTGAGTGCTACAAACATTGAGTTAAAATAATATCCAGTTTATCCAATTACAAATTTAATATTTGTTTAAAAGCTTTAGCAGTTTAGCACGATTTTTTGGCGCTACAGTCCAACATAGTCGCCATGTTCATATTTCCCCGGTTGATTCACCATGGAATAATTAATATCGTGGCGCCTTATGGTTTATGCGAACGATGGGATATTACGTTTATTGTAATTCTAATGGGGATCCCGTCATCATCCAAAGCAACTCAGTCCGAAGTGACTCACCAGAAAATATGGAATTTTCAACTTTTTTACTCAACTAAAATCGAAAGGAACGCACTACTCGTATCCCTATAATTGAAAGTTGAATTGAATTGCATTCTGAGATAAGCATTACACAGGTCAACACGATTTTTGAGTCTGAGTTCTGTACCTCTGATTTTGATTACTTATGCCAAACTAAAGAAAGAAAAAATATTTTTATCCAATAAAGTTTGCTTTTGTAGATACCAGAACGAAATTTTCAACATTTATGGAAAAGGTCTATTTTTCAATGTTAATCATATTTAAAATTACATAAATACATACATAAAATAACATACAATAAAAAGTACAAAAGCCAACTTTATTTATTATTAATGGTGTTCCTGTTTACTTTTCCATTTATATAATCAGAAAATAATCACTAAATAAAAGACTCAAAAAAAAAAATTTTTTTGTTGACCTGAGTTATCATTTAAATTAAGAAAGGGTTTTTGCGATGGTTTCATCTGAATGAATGATGAAAGACCAACGAAAAAAGTTGTATTAAGTGTGTTTGGGTGTAGAAGTCGAGGATGTCCGAAGAAGACATATAATCAAATACAACAGAACTTAGAAATTGATAGTGGACAAGTCGGAATAATCGGCTAAATACATGCATGAGAAGCAAATTGTTCCAGGACAAAATGGTTTTTATTTATGACTATACTTTAGGGGAAATAGCGTGATGGTTAGTTACAAAAACTGCATTCACTTTTTATAATCAATATTCCCCAATGAACCTTGGACCTTTGGTTTAAGGGGCTACTAGGTCCACCCTTTGTTAATTGTAAAATGTAGTAAGCGCCCGGATGAGCGCTCGTTAAAACACGACCAAAATCCGATCGAACATCGCGCCGTTTGGTTTCATTATTATTTGCATCGCGTAGGTATACAAAAAAATACACGATAATCTTTAAAATGTAGTAAGCGCCCGGGATGAGCGCTCGTTAAAACACGACCAAAATCCGATCGAACGTCGCGCGCCGTTTGGTTTCATTATTTATTTGCATCGCGTAGGTATACAAAAAATACACGATAATCTTTTTCAAATTTAATATAGTAAAATCTACGGAATTTAATATATAATCAAAATCTACTAATGTTTTACAAATTTTAATCAGATAATGCACTAGATATATACGTATTCTTTAATAATTTTTTTTTTAAATCTTATATGTACTGTTTTTGTGTTATGCATCAAATGTTATTAAAAAAAGTGGGTTTCTTTATAAATTAATTGTGATTCAACGAAATATTTAAATAAAAAATTTAGTCAAACAATTCACTAGAAAAATAATTAAAAATTACGTCATATTTTTTTCATTTTTATTTAAATGAACCATGAAGTACAAGGGAATTTTGCCCTGACTTACATGAATGTATGGGGGACCCCGGACCCTCGCCTTAACTTCGTTCATGAGACATCCCGAATCCCGACTAATCATTTTTCAGACAGCATAACTATAAAATCAGCTGTTGTTTGGACTCTATGATTTGCATTCAGTCTCGTTTATCTGAATATTACGAGGTTCTAAATCACTTTCGACTATGGTAAAGGATGAAGGCGGCACGTCGCGACCTAATACGAGTATCTAACATTAGGGATGCGAATAATCGGTTATGAAATAATTCGAATATTTAGGAGTATACGGTCTTTCACTTGATGAGAGTGGTCACCAAAGGTTTTTGCAAGGCATCAATCAGGTTCTCGGCGTCTTGCACGTCCACTTTGGTTGTCGTAAGATCTGACTTGGGAGGATACACGGGAACTGGCGATTGATCGCTTGGCTTGGAGGCAGTTTGTAGAATCCATATGCTCCACATGGGGTTACGGTTCATATAGAATTACGATGACCATAATGTTCACAAAATACAAAACCTGCAGTATGTTTAATATCACCGATAGATGTTAAGTAATTAATAATTAATGTATTATCATCGATAACTAGTCAAAAATAGTTTTTTAATGTAATTCCATTCCCAAGCACAAGAATTAGTTTTTTTTTTGGGAAGGAACAGCGAAACATATAGCTTAAGACCCTTTGTAAAATAAGATTTTCTTATATACTATTACATTTTGTAAAAACAAATTACCTACATTATAAAAAAAAATAAAAAAATATAATTGATAAATTGATCCATTAATAAAAAGGCATTGGAACGATCAATATTATTATAATTTTTTTGGATAATTTCTTTAGCGCCCTTTTCGCATAAAAATGCCTCAAGGGCGCTTTAACTGCCGAATTTAAAGGAAAATATGTTTTATAAATTCTCAATGGTATGGAAAAATTTAAGTAAATTAATAATTAGTAAACTCTTTTATTTTGTAATTAGATAAAGTCGCAATATTCGAATAACGAAACAAGATAATAATTCGATTACTGGAATATTCTAATAATTCAGTTACAACCTGTTAGGTGCATCACTTTACGAGTAGATTCCGACAATTTCGGTTCATCCAACGAAATCAACTTTCAGTATGCGCTGACAGCTTTATGGCTTTGTAAACTGGTTGTTGTAACTCTAAGTAAAGCGCGGCTGAGTGGTTAAAGTGTTGCTTGATCTCCCACGGGTGCGGGTTCGATTCCCGTCCGTCCACGCGTTGCTGCACACCTGTGGTACTGAGGTATTCAATGAGGAAATCCACTGCTACCCGGAATTGAATTTTAAAAATGCTTTCGTGTAGACGCGAATATTTAGTAGGATGAAATATCCCAAAAACGCACGCAAAAATTAATAAAAAATGTTGAAAATAGCATTCATTTCAAAATCTTAAGCAATGACGTCACACTCCTTGTATCTAAGTGTAGTGTTTCCGGTTTCCGTTTTTAAACCCCCGTAGCCGCGTTCTATGGCATTTCAATATGGAATACAATCTTCATACAAGCTTCTATTGCAAAAAAGATGGCCGCCATTCAGTCTCCCTAGAACAGCTGTTAACAGTATATGACAGTTGAGTCGACGGTATATTTTATCTGTGCTTCCCGCATCAGTTTGCATAGATTTTTGACAGTTTTGTTACTGGCTGGAGAAATACCATGGCCTTAAACAACCCGTTTTATGACGTCACTCCTGCGAAAATGACGCAGTTAGTACATAGTTGGTATTTAGCGCGGTATTTGAAATGTGCAACTTTAAAAAATCGTATCTTCATCAATAACTTATTTTGTTAGTTAAATAGTAACTTTATAGAAAAAAAATACTTTAGAAAACAGTGGATTCCCTCATTCAGTACTGGTAGCACACTATAAATAGTGAACTAGTTAACATAAAACAATGGGAAAATTCAATGAAATTTTTTATGATAGATGTATTCAGTTTTCAGGTAATTGCCATAATCTTAAATATGGTGTAACATAACTATGTACAAGCGGGAAACCAGTGAATCTACGTCATATTTGGAGTCGATTTTCGGGAATATATTTTTTTTTTATTTGATCCATAGTTTTCGAGAAAATTTAGTAAAAAGTTGTTATACAATAAAATATCAAATATTTGTTTGTTTGTTTGTTTGTACATTTTTATTTAGCTATAAAAATAAAAAATTCTTACAGCTAATATATTACATAAATATTTATAATAGCATTAGTATTTTATTTAGCTTGCTTCTGAATTCATTTATTCCTTTTTTTTTGTTTGACGGTCTCCGGTAGTTCATTATACCTTTTGAATCCTTTGTACATTATGCTGTTCTGAGTACATGTCTTTGATCTATTGATTGTCTTTAAATTATTTTTAAATTCTGGTGTTATACTAATGGGTATTTAGTGTGATTAAATACTATCCATAAAGAAAACAATAGCCAAAACCAAATTTTAATAAGTGTTTGTGCAATTTTACTTAATTTGCAGTACTTAGGAAAGCTTTCAAGAGAAGAAAAACATTTTTTTTAAAGCTCAGATTCAAAAGTCATATTAAACATTCGATTTCAAATATGATGTAGATTCACAAGATTCACAGTTGTACTACGAGTTTCGTATTACGTACTACGTACTTCGAGGAACCAGAGAAGTGGCTATGTACGTTTTTTTTTCTATTTTAGGCGCCACTAACTTCAAAACTTGGTCAAAATGCAAATAGACGCATCCTAATATATAATAATCTGTTTTGGGGGTTAATCCCGATTACGACATTTTAAACATTAATTCATCATCATCATCATACTATATCCGCTCTCTATGTGGAGCATATGGATTCTTCAATCAATTAATTACGGATATAATAACAAAAAAACAAGAAAAAATAAAACGCCATCTAAAAAAATGTTTTTTAGAATTGCCCCGTAGTCCATGCTCTTGGTAGCTGTAGGACGACTAATACTAGTACAGTGTATTTTTTCAAATATTTTGAATTTAAATATTATATTATTTATGATTTCATTTAAAATCACACATTTCACTAGTTCTATAGAACTGCTTTGGATTAAGACGTAAAAAAGAACGAACCATCAATCAAAACATTTTATGTGTATTTAAAGCTTGTTTGACATTCATTAATCCGGGTGTTTTTCCAAGAATCGAAATTAAAAAAAACCAATAAAATTTACTTAATTTATATGCTTTTATTTTCTGGCGGGCGGAGAAACGTTGAAAGTGTTTCAACGTTCTTATGGTTTGACTAAGTTTTATGTATGTGTAATTAATAATAATTGATCGATATACACCGTTTTCCACGATGAGACCGCGAAACTCCAGAGGGTGAATATTCATGATATTCTGAGAAAAAAATCTTAATAAAGTTTTTCAAAAAACTCAATTCTAATTTCTTAAAAAAATTATTAAAATATGAATAAAAATTCACGCGTGTAATACCGTCCATTTTTGAACTGGCTAACACCACGTGACCTGCACCAATTTCAGATATGAAATTCGAATTTTGAATGTCCGCACAAGGCGTACCAGAGCGGACCACCACTCCTCCCCGCCCCACCGCCACCCCGCCACCGCTAGCATTTCAAACAGAAGCCAGTATTACATAGTCGCTTTTTATTAATACTTTTTTTAATTAATTATTAAAAATGCCCGGATCAAAAAACTTTATAAGAATTTTTTTTCTCAGATACCATGAACAATCACCCTCCGGAGTTTCGCGGTCTCATCGTGGGACACGGTGTATAAAACGTGTAAAAAATCATTGCTCTAGTGCATAGGTTCCCAAAGTGGCCCACCTGGCCCTGGAGAGATCTGAGGAGATCTTTTCTGGATCTAGGGGAGTAGGGGAGCCCTGGGAAGCAAACAGGGGCCACGAGGTGCTAAAATGTATTGATTAGAATTTAAAAATCTGTTATTATACATATATATATGTATACATATATTCACACGTATAATAAATATCATCTTTGATTTTGTTATGTTATAAATCATATGCGTACCTACACATGTAGTTCATGAATCGACCGATATGGACCTATGACGGTCAGCTTACATTGTCTATGATATTATTTACTAATAATAATTACCTTTTTAATTCATTCTTTCTTTCAAAATACCTTTATGAAATAAAAAAAAATAACTCGTAATTGAATCCATTTTTTGATGATTTTACAAAAGGTTTGTAATTGACAGTAGATACATCAGGTTCGTCTTTCTCATTTGGATTATTTAATAGTTATTAATAACTATTAAATAATCCATTACTTGTAGCACTAAATCCATTATAGAAAAAGAAGAGCTAGAACCCCAATAGTCCATGCGCTCGGTAGCTGCAAGACAAGTTGTGGTCTAGCCTTCGGATAAGTAAATTCTGCCAATCATACCTGGAGTACTAAAATCAAGTTACACCGTGAAGAAGGCTGGTTCCAAACCATCCATGCGCTTTGTAGCTGCAAGATGAGTAGTGGTACAGCCTTCCGGAAAGTTTAAATTTTGCTTAGTACTACTTAGGGTACTAAAATCAAGTTAGATCTTACTAAGGGGGCTAGGTTCCAAACCATCCATGCGCTTTGTAGCTGCAAGATGGTGGTCTAGTCTCCCACACAGTTAAACTTAAAGTCCAAGTGCCTTTTCAAAACTAATTTCAACTTTTAATTCTGCTTTAAACTTGTAACTATCACCTTTGTTCTAAACCTTTGTAATATTACCTATATAATTTACTAATTCAATATTAAGCTATGTAAATTAATTAACTTCAAAATATTTTATTTTATTATGTAAGTCTGTAACTGTAGGAGACTAGAATAGAACCCCAACCGTTCATGCGCTTGGTAGCTGCAAAACGTGTTTGTGGTCTAGCCTCTTTATTGTACAGCGCTCTTGAGGCGATTTCTCGCGAAAATAGCGCTTTATAAATCATCCATAAATAAATAAATAAATAAACAAAATAGTTTAAGCGTTAGCGTATCTTATTTATGACATTATATTTATGTGTTTAAAAAAAGTAGCCTAGATTTTTCTTTTTATTTCATTTAAAAAAGGTAAATTTCCAGGGGGGCCTTGTGTAATTTTGTGTCTAAAAGGGGGCCATGGGTCAAATAAGTTTGGGAACCTATGCTCTAGTGCTTAATTTCGGGTGAAAATCAAGGAATATGGAAAAGCGGCCGTGGTCACGTGGCATAGTGCCCTCTTAATGTTCTATGATTATCTAGAAATAAAAAGGAAAAATGCAATATTTTTTATAAATCGCTGTTTAAAACATTCCCTACTTTTGATATAAATATCGGGCTATCTTTTATTCTGACATTTATTACGCACTTTAACGGACGGGACGTCCAGGAATGCTTATTTAACACTTCCGCGACAATGCTAAAACATCCATCTTATTAACTGTAATTTAAGTAGGTATAAAAATATTTTTATTTTATTTTTATTTTAATTTATTCAGGAAACCTACAGTACATGAAATTAATTAGACATAATGGTAGTAAACATGATTAAATGGATCAGTTATGTTTCCATATTGAGAATAAATTTATTACAGGGTTTTTATTTTAGGAATTATAAAATTAACAATTAACTGTTACTTTAAGCAAAAGTTGTTTTGAAGAATAATTCAATATTATCTAGCTAACTAACTAACCATCATTCCATTTCGCCGAAGGGGCAGGCAGAGGGATAGACCGCCAAATCACTCTGTCCTGGCACACTTCCCTTGTTTCCTCTACATTCATACATTATTTCATGCACGCATCATACCAGTACAGTGGCCTATGCACCATTGAGTATGGATAAGGGAATGTAGTAGCAGTAGTGGTAGATCATTAAAATCTGGAAATTTTCGCAAGTGTAACATTTTGTTAGATCACCGTTCTCTAAATGACTTTTTAACACGGTTCATTAAAGGTTAAAAAACGAAAACAATGGGCCACGCTCCAATATTTTTAAAATCCGTAATTTTTTTTGTGTGAATAGTAATGATTTTTTGAAAATTTTCTGTGAAAAATAAAAAAATAAAAATTCAAAGGATTCCTCGTAAAAAAATATTAAAAAACGGAGCTTATAAAAACAGGGCAAATTTTAGGTAAAATGGCACTTCCGGTGATAACGTTCATAAATCAATACAATACAATAAGTAGTTTGATCAACTAAGTGTCAGCTAAACAAACTGTTTCCTTGAAAAATTTACAGTTAACTAACTTCAGACTTATTACGTGTAGAATGACATTCTAAAATATTTTTTCATTTATGAACATAGGTTATGTTTACCAAATTATGACAGATGTAAAAGAACTTTCCCACTATAGGTAATCATAAAAATGAACGTTTGTATGAAAATGTTTGCAGTTTGCATAGTTTTTTTAGAAATATTATCGTAGTGGTTACGTTGTATAAAGCTATTTCCTGTTTATGGGATTCACGGCGGAGGGATGCTTTAAAATCACCCGTCTCCTAAGCGCACAAAAAGAGTCGTACTTAATATATAGTTGATGCGTAGAACCAGAGAAGTATCTATGTACTTTTTTGCTGTTTTAGGCGCTACTTACATCAAAACTTCGTTAAAATGCCTCGAAATTTGATAGACGCATAATACCTAAATAACGACCCGTTTTGGCGGGAAAACCGCGATTACGGTATTCTAAAAATAAATTACGGATATAATATGAATTTAAAAAATAAAAAAAAAAAAATTCATACTTAATCACCATCTAAAAATTTTTTTTTTTAAAAATTGTCCCCTGGCCCATTACTCTCGTTGTGGAAAATAAGTAGCTACATTTATACTAATACTGTTCGTCCAATGTAATAGTAATGCGGTGTCATGTAGACGTAGACCATGGGTATGGAGAAGAGTAAGTATGTATATGATTTATTTTTTAAAACTGTAAATCCCCTTATGTATGGAAGCGAAGTATGGAGTTGGAAAAATAAGGATGAAAGTAGATTGAATGCAGTTGAAGTGCGATTTCTCAGGCGAATGTGTGGTAAAACTATGTATGATAGGTGCACTAATGTTGAAATTAGAGCAGAATGCAAGGCTGAGATAAGCATTATCGACAAAATTAAGAAAGGTCTTTTACGATGGTTCGGTCATGTAGAGCGAATGGATGATGAAAGAACTGCTAGAAAAATATATGATGCGACGGTGCCTGGATGTAGAAGTCGAGGAAGGCCGAGAAAGACATGGCATGATCAAGTAAAACAAGTGCTTGAAAGTGGGCATCTAAGATGTCGGAATAATCTACGTGCGTGCATGAGAAGATGTATGAATGTGGAGGAAGTAAGAGAAGTAGGTATGCCAGGACAGAGTGGTGTGGCGTTCTATCCTCTCTGCATACTCCTTCGGGGAAATGGCGTGATGGTTAGTTAGTTAGTTAGTTAGTTAGTAAATCCCCGCTAGTTTTTCACATGGATCACAATTCTCATAGTAACCTTTTAGCACGGTTCATTAACGGTTAAAAAACGAACACAATGACTGAATTAACAGGCAGTTATCTCTCGTCAAGGTAAACAAGCAGCTTTGTTTACACCAATCCTGTTCATCCGTCCAATTAGCGGCGCAGGATTGGTACGCACGGAGCTCATTAGGGAATCTACTCCTGACACGTGTCAAGTTGTCAGTGATGGACGAATCTACAAACAGTGCCAGGATTTGCGTGCCGCATGTTGATAGTCTAGCTTGACGTCTTTTTTATATAAGGATAGCGATTGCAGATGGAATTTTACAGGTTTACCTTACACGGTAGATAAAATCACAACCTAATTTTCCAAATTATATAACTATTTATGAATCTGTTACAAAACACGTCTTAATTCAATTCTTGGAAAAAGTACAAAATAAATTCCTACGTTTCATATATATTTTAAAAGTAAACATACCTGTGCAAAATGCAAATTATGATTTTTTACTATCATTTTTAAAATTAACCTCACTTTCCGAAAGGAGAACTACTGTAAATGATTTAGTAGTTTTATATAAAATGATAAACTCTTACTATGATGTCCCTAGTATAATAGAATTGATTAATTTTAGAGTGCCTTCAGTAAATACCAGGTGTAAGTTCTTGTTCCATTGTCCCGGATCAACATCTAGCCAACACAGTGGCTCGACTATACCACGACTGCATTCATTGGGCAATAAATATGAAGAGACTGCGGACATTATGTTTAACACTCTGCAAAGCTATAAGCATGCAATATTAACTCAATTTATGACAGATCGTTTAAATAATATCCAATTGTGATTTCCTTTTCTGTTAACTAATAAAGTAAAATTATAAGTAGGTACCAAAAATTTATTTTTGACTTGCATTTTCATTTTTTATATACATATGTTTTGTAACTTTTTCAACTTGTTTTTAAAGATATAATTGATTTTTAACATGCTTGATTTTTTTTCTCTCATACATGTAACTTAATAAATGTACTTTTTTTATCATTTTAATGTAATGTAAATGCCCATCGGGCGTATATGTACAAATAAATAAATAAATAAATTAGACGAAAATGAACTGAAAACACGTCACGAGAAATATGCTTCTATCTCTTTCCTGAAACAGTACCTACCGAAATAAAATTACATTTTTGCAATGTCTGATAAGTCGACTTTTTTCGTCGTATTTCTCTTCTGTTAATTTTCCGACTGCTATTTCTAATGTTCTTACTACAAAGTATGAATGCCATTTCCCTCCAAAATGCCGGAAAAGAAATTGCCACGTGTTGCCACGTGGTAAAACTGGTAAGTAGGTGGACTAGTTAAATTTAACAATCGACTCGGTGTAAAATAGCGAGCGTGATACTATTTATAGTGACCATTCAAGTGTTAAACCATTTCACGACCGTAAAACTGTCTAGACTCGCAGTTTTATAGTTTTTCTAAATAATTAATCGTTAAAAACGTACAAACTGGCAAGATAAATAAAATCCATAATTATTATTGTTATTATTATTATTATTTATTACATTTCACACATTACATAATAATAATCACTATAATGGGATAGCGACTCAATCAGTAGAGACCCATGCAAATGATCTGGCCCCGACTTAGATAGTCCGTGTCGAGTCAGGGCATTGTAGTATTATACTTAAGTTTGATTTCACAAATTTAGAATTTACAGCATACCGAATTTTAATAATTACATAGCTATATTTTTGCAGGTATTTTCAATATATGCACTACCCATTAGACTTATCCAACTAACGACACCGACCCTGTACTTGGAGAAGTCGGTTAATAATTTGGTTTGTGTGTCCATTTGGTTATATATCTTAGGTCCAATGAATGTGAAGTGGCGCTGCGCTATCGTTGTTTTTCTTTTAGGAAGTAAATAATTTATATTTGAGGCAAAGCGAGTGTTAATTGATCCTTAAGATGTAAAATTTCCGTCGGAGACTCATAATATAATATCTCTGGGCCAAAAATTGATAATCTATATCCTTTTGCTGTTATGGGAAGCGTGTTGGTATTAACAGTCGTCAAAGAGACCCTCCATCACTGGCCAGCATTCTCTCAGGAGTAAACTCCATTGTAAGTCCGCATTACTCAGCTCCGCTGAGTACATCCGAAAGATTGCTGCCGATGGTCTATCAGAGATGCAAAGTCCCGGAAATGTAAAAATGTAGTTTAGTGCTTTGGTTTCAATATTTCATGTGTGATACCTTGGACTGGTACTAAAGCGCATGACTGATCATCTTAACTTCATGTAATAAAACAATTAAGATTAAGGTCGGAGAAGCATGTCACCAAAATTCGCTCCCATTTCTAGCACATTTGAAAGCCTCCTGGAGAGAGGCACCCGTGGCCTTTGTCACCAAGTTAGTCCATCTCGTTGGGCTCCTTCCACAGGATCAAGACCCTACGACCAGTTCCCGAGTCCCTGGCGGATATCGAGCATACCCCACACCACGTGACTCGCGGCCGCTTCCCATACAAACGTATTCCGTAATTTAACATAAGAGCAATGATTTTGTAATTCATTTTAAATATCGACCAGATGCTTGTTTGCATCATCTTATTTTTTAAATATTTTATTTGTAAACGGAGATAAATAAATTACAACATTTTGGGTCGTGTTCAAATACTTGTACACAAATCTGGATTTATCCCAAGACGGGAGTAGATACATATTTTATTTTTATATCCCTACAGAGATGAGGTAGAATTTTTTCAAATTCGGGAATATGGATATTCTTAACTACAAAAAAAGTAATTTGCTAATGAATACTTAACTTCAATATCAATGCATAGATGGAGCGTTCAACTCGTGGTGGATGATTCTTGATTCGTAGCATGTATACAAAATCAAAAATGTTACCTGGTGTGCATATTCGCTAAAATGAGCGGAATGGGGAATGTTGTAGTACCTACATAAAGTAGCCACTTAACCCAGCCAATGACAGGTCATAAGCCCTGTAAACGCTAGAATATCCATATTCCCGAATTTGAAAAAATCTACCTCATCTCTGTAGGGATATAAAGATAAATAAATTATTTAATAAATAAGACGATACAAGAAAAAATCATTGCTCTAATGTTAAATTGGAAAATAAATTGGAGAAAAGCGAGGAATACGTTTGTATGGGAAAGCGGCCGCGAGTTACGTGGAGGAGTATGCTCTGAAATGAGCCTTAATCTAAACTTTCTCAACTCCTTCAATTTAAAAAATATCCTCTTTTGTACTTGACCGAATCCAAGGACCAGCACAAATAAACTAATCTCCACACCTGAGTTCCTTCTAACCTTTTCTGCACCAAACCGATTAGTTTTTGTCCTATACTTGCTGTTTGTTTTAGATTAGACACGAGAGCAAATAATTTCAGCATTTAGCACATGCCCGCCTGCGCACGGCTTGAATTTCACTTTTATGTCAATGTGAATATAATTCCTAACTGCTTGAACCAACATGCAAGGTGAGTTCACACGGGAACATTAGAAACATAAATCTATTAGTTTAGTATGATATTTATAAAACACGTGTTATCTTATCGTACACGTGTGCGGCATTATGTGTATGTATAGGTGAGCGAAAAGGCAGGTTGTGAAACTGCTTTATTTTCTTGATAACAGTCAGTGATGAAATAAAGATTAAGGATTTAGAAACTTAATAGATAATAATACGACTAAGTATACTCTTTTTGTGTATTCTTTTAACTTTTAGTAAACATTTTAGTAACATTTTAGTAAATAAAAAAGGGTGCATTTAATGATATTACTATGTAAGTACTACTTTTTTTCCTTATCGGCATCCAATGATGCATAGGGCACACAAAGTGCAGTTAATCT